>NJDC01014043.1:0-34903 GCA_002245475.1 Calephelis virginiensis | reverse complement strand
TCAAAACGCCGTCGAAGAGACCCCTAAGGCCGAGTGGGTAAGGTGCTTTTCTCAATAGTTCCATCGAATGCAGCGATGTATTGATGTAAATGGACGCGATTTTGAAAAGTTATAATAAAACTAATAACTTGCTAGAATGCTTAGTTTTTGATTTTCTAAGAACTTTCAGTTTGACCCTCGTACTAGACGTTCCCATGTTTGCAGTCGAATGACAGTTTGAAAGATTTGAAGAAAGAAATGTACCGTGTAGCGTAGTGAGGATTATGTTTAACAGAAAATAAAAAAAACAAATAGACAAGTAGTGAATCCTGTTGGTATATAAAAAAATAAATAAACAAAATATAAACACAATAACACTAGATTAAAATAAAAGTATATAAAAAGTCTGTGCGTATCCGGTAGAAACAAAAACTCCGGTGAAGTACCGGAGTTTTTGTTACCGGATTAGAAAAAAGGGGTGTGGGATACAGTGATCATATAGGCTTTCGTCGACGGATCAGGAAGGACTGTACTGCTGCTGACTGCTGTAGCTTCGGCGGTTGGGGTAGCGGGACCCTTTGGCGCCTTTCCTCAGCAGCCAGAAGCAGCAGCAGAAGTGGGCAGCTGGGAAGGCGGCCATAGAAGAACACCGGCGGGGCAGCTTCCGCCGGTCTACCACCACCAAGCAACAGGCAGTAGTCAGCAAGCAGCAGTCATAGTAGTACTTCTCTTAAGTTCCATCGACTTATCGCATTAGAATTTTGACCACGATCATAGCAGACTCTGAAGCAGACCGTGGCATACTGTGAAGCACAGACTATAATCTGTGCAGACTACTGTTAAGCAGAATACAAGCATACTGTCAAAGAGTAAAGTAACTGTCCATAAAGCAGACTGTCAAGAATCAATTTTGGTTTTACATTTCGAACATTTGTAAAATAAAATAGAGCATTTATTTTTTTGCATATCGGCCAGTGTAGTTACAAACTACAAAGGCCAGCTAATGAAATAGTTAGTATAAGAAAATAGTATTACAACCGTTGTTGCAAGAATATCACCAAACACTTAGTAAAAGAGAAACGCGGAAGGGAAATTATGAAACTAGAAGAGAGGTTGGCTAACAGCTTCCAGATGAACAGCAAACTCTTTTAAGGGGAGGTGAAGAAGTCTCGAGAAGAGAAGAGGTACATGTACTGTACGAATGTTCGTCTAAGCATGATATCTACATTTGTTTTGTTTAGGCTCCAAGCCATTGCAATATATCCGGAAACGAGAGAGGTGATTGATTGTGCTAGGGAGGCTATCCAATGTAGAAACTTATATCCATATCTTCATTATAGACACGATCTAATCAACCTTCCTGAACTTAGATGAACTAAGGAAATCGTGGCAGCTTGGTGAAGGATATTCATTTATACAACAATCAACACCCGTAAAACCATGGTTCTTTAGTATCAAGTTTGACAAATTGCCTACATTTATCATCAACCACACGAGGCTCGGTCACACTAATACACGTAGTCATCTATTATATCAGTTATATATCAGTTAGCCAAGGAACAGCACAAGGATCAGTACTAGGACCTTTGCATTATCTAACTTATGTAAATGACATGCAAAATGTCACTAAGCACAGTTCGGTGTATCAATACGCAGATGATACATGCCTCGTTATAGCCAGTAAAGATGTAGCAAGAGCTGAAACTAAATTGCAGGAAGATTTTACTAATTTATGCAAATGGTCTCATGACGCAGGACTTGTAATAAATTTTAATAAAACTAAAATAATGCACGTACGTTCAAGTTACGCAAAAAATGTCAACAAAAATATAAAATTAATTGCACACAAGCATACGTGTTTGCATAACATGAATATACCTGCATCATGTATAATGTGTAACTGTGATAGATTGGAACAAGTAGCTTTCTACAAATATTAAGGACTCATAGTTGACGAGCGATTTAATTGGGGGAACCATATTGAGCACGTCAGTAAGAAATTAAGAGCAATTTTAGCTAAATTTGTTATCATAAAATATAAAGTACCTTTCCGTATTCTCCTAAATCTTTATAATGCGCTTGCTGAGTCCATAATCGCATATGGACTTACAAGCTATGGAAGAACATTTAAAACTTATTTGGATAAAATATACACATTGCAGTTAAGAATACTAAAAATGTTATTACCGAGAAAAATAAAAATGAAATTTTGTAACAGTGAAAATATTGAAATCTTTAAATATTGTAAAGTATTACCAGTTCATACTAAGCTAAAAATGTTAATACTAATAGAATAATTTAATAATAAAGCCTTACAAACAAAGATATTTCATAAAATTTACACTAGAAAAACAGCGTATAATAAACTTCTAGTACCTAAAGTAAATAATTAGTATGGGAAGCGCACGAACAAACACTTAGTACCTAGTTTATTAAATGAAATTTTTTACAAAATGTTAGAAGTTATTACAGATAAAAACTATAAATTAAAATTAAAAAAATATTTCTACGATATATTACAACAACCATAAAACATTAAGCATTAAAATAAAAGTTACTCACTGTAATTAAAGATCAATCTGTATAACTTTGCAAACGAAAGAATCCGACGCTGTTCAAAACCGGTTCCTTATCTGTTTTACTATGCGGTGTAAGCGTTGAGACGTAGCAATAAGTGCGGAGTTTTTTTGTTTTCAAATAGCTTATTAATACGTAGTGATTAGTTGTAATGTTTTTGGCATGCGGTTCATTATATTATATGTATTATTGTATTTTTTAAAATATTACAATTAAAAATTAAATAAATTGTTGCGGGAGGCAGGTAAGCTTGCGGACAAACCAATTTAAGGTTTTTGGAAAGCTTTTTGTTAAAAAATTGTATATTATTTTATAAAATAAACGGAAAAAAATATTCTGCATATTGTTGATAATAACGTCGACATTGGTGGTCTTTATCCATATATTTTTTTGCTTGTCCGAAAATTTATCATTCTTCATTATACAATATTCTTTGTCTCTAGTATTTCAGATACCAGATACAAAAAACTTTTTAGAAATGTGTTTATTATATTAGATACTAGCAAATTCACGCAGCTTCGCCTGCGTAACTTGGCTTTTACTGCACCGATTTTTATGAAACAAAGCCTATGCCACTCAGGGATAATGTAGCATTCTAAGAGTGAAAAAATGTTTGAAATCGGTCCAGTAATTTCGGGGCCTATTCATTTCAAACAAACGATAAATCAAACATTTCCTCTTTATAATATTAGTATAAACTATGTAGTAAAGAAAAAATAGGTATCTTATGAATTCTGTATAAAAAGGTACTTTTATAATAACATAACATTTAAATTTGAATTTGTTTATTATTGATAATCATTATAGATCACAAGAATAATTGTTTAAATTTCAAGTTAGATTTTAGTAAAATTATCTTTTCAAACACCTTATCACTGATTTTCCTTCAGTGAGGCCTCGTGGTCATTGATCATACTCCCTAAAGAAAAGAGTCGCTCTACAGGAGCGAAGTTCGGCAAACAGGTGTAATATTTTTGGCCCCTCAGGAATTGTGTTATGAGTTTGACGTGTTTGTGTGTGTCTGTGGCATCGTAGTTCTTTAGCTGATGGACGAATTTTGATGCGATTTTTTTATTTGAACACGTATTATTTGACGTGATCGAGATAGTTATTAGCTATAGCTTATGGAGATCTTTTCAAACGTTCAAAGTCATCAGCTTAATTTTAGTTCATTTGTATGCATCGGAATGGATTTAAGACGCACTATGGGTAGGTATTTATTTCACTTTTAAGCAGTTGAAACCTTAACCTTTAAGGATAGCGCCTACTGTTGACGCGGTGGCGCGTGTCGGGTCGGGGCTCATCGCATTGCAAAGCACACTGAGGCGGGCGTGGCCGCATCGCTTCAGATGATTTTTGTTACTCAGCGCCAAAGAATAGAGCAAAAAAATAGAGATGTGACTCCTTTCCATACTAGACGTTAAAATCGTCAAGTTATGGTAAGAGGCGCCCCTCTACTACTTTAGCGTTAAAATGTCATTAGTGCTCTTTTCAAAAATAATGATATCACATTGTAAATACAAGCATACAGTAGTGAAACTGCCTACAAACTTTCAAAATCGCACGCACACGTAAATACGCGCACCTACAAGCCGCCTATGTAAACCTAACAAGGCCAATAGTAATGCGTATCGCGTCGAGACAAGTGGTCATTTTCATTAAAAAATGCCTATTGTGCTGTGTACGACTGCTTACACACAGCGTCATCAATACCGGAACTATCATTTTTAGTAGTTCACGGTTTTACTACATAAAAACAAAGATTTACTAGTTGTTGTGTCTCAATATTAAACTTTTTCTCGCTCTTTAAGATCAACCTATTTTTAACCGATTTCAAAAAGGAGGTATATCTATTCGATTAACTAATCATGTCAGAAATAATTTTATATTTAGTAAAAAAACAATATCAAAAACATCAAAAGTGACAACCCTATGGTTTCAATGGAGCATAGGTATTTATTTTATTAAAAAGGTTTTGTTTCTATACTGCGTCATACTTATACGTGACTGTAAGCCGTATCAGGGAATGTGGCTTTATTTTTAGACCTAACGTCTAAAAAAAACAAAAGAAATATTTATAACCAAACAATCTTGGTTTTCCGCAAAGAGCCATATTTAATTTTATACTTAACATTGACTTATTAAGTTCAATGTGGCAATAATGAATGAATATTCCCTGGATAAGTTACACGAATTGAATCTAACCCCATAGTAAAC
This sequence comes from Calephelis virginiensis, assembly GCA_002245475.1. Classification (NCBI taxonomy): domain Eukaryota; kingdom Metazoa; phylum Arthropoda; class Insecta; order Lepidoptera; family Riodinidae; genus Calephelis; species Calephelis virginiensis. The sequence goes on along the minus strand of NJDC01014043.1, from coordinate 30,130 downwards.
AAATTATATGCTTGTGTTGTGGGTGCTAGTCAACGATTCCAATAAATATAAATACTTAAATATATTTATACCAAAATAAATTTACTAAACATCCTCGAACTTGATTTAGACTCGGAAATGCACACATTTCAATGTTCATTACACGAATGTCTGTCAAGTCGATAATCGAACCCGAGCCTCGCGATGGGTCGATACAGTTAGGCTACTCGACCAACGAGGCGGGTAATAAAAAAAGATTACTATAAAGCTGATGCTATGAAACAAAGTAATGGTGTTTTACGACGGAAGTAAAAGTTCTTGCGACAAGACTGCTTCATCAAAGCTTATGGTAGTCCCTAGATAAAGTACCGGAACGTGACGGCACTAACTGTGCGACGGGAGACGTGACTCTTCGTCGTCACTGTGTCAGTGTAACTTCAAAGTTCCAAGTATTCACATTTTCGTAATTAATATTTAAGTTTTTTCGCAGTTTCGTTTCATTCGCTCATTTTTTAAATTTTAATGGATTGAAAAAATAAGCAAAATGCCTCGTAATCTTTAATCTGTTTAATACTATGCCTGCCTTGTACAAAATATTTATTAGTATATTAAATTAAAATTAATATTCTAAACAAATAAAATGTAAAGAATTTTTAATTTGCTTAAAATCCCTGGAAATTCCGTTTGTCCTCGACACTAAAACTTTGACCCCAAAGTTATCATTTTGTTAATCACAACATATTTAAGTATTAGCTATTGTATACATTCACAAACAGTAATGAGATTGTTTTTGCATTGCGAAGTTGTGAAAAATGTTTAAATTCTTTTTTTGTTGGTTCCTGTTTACGTCAGTGGACTGTAGGTATTGTAGTGATGAAAACGTTTTAAATTTCTTCAAATTCCCTACGTACGATTTTTCTATAAGAATTCTTGACCGCGTGGCAGAGGAATCTGGTTATCACTTCGTGTTTTCTCCTCTTTCAACTTGGATTCAACTGATAATGTTAGCGGAAGGGACAACAGGCTCAACGCGAAAGGAAATTTTGCAAGTAACGAGACATAACAGAATGAAGTGTTTTAGGGACAAATATTTAAATGTACTTAATGCAATGGATCAAGAATTAAGCTCAGTCAGCAACAGGTCCTCCGTTATTATCGTGAACAGCCTTCTAGATGTGGACAGTGAATTTCACGACATATTCAAACATTTAAATAATGCAAAGGTCCTGAGTCTAGACTTCGGTGACGCAGAAACAGCAGCTACAGCAGCAAACAGCGAAATAGCATTAAATACGGGAGGTGTAATTACAGAAGCTATATATATCGATGTCTTTAACCTAGCCATGTTGCTAATGACAGACACTGCTTATTTTAAAAGTGAATGGAAAGTTCCTTTTAATCCCGTGTACACAACTAAAGAACCGTTTTATTATAACAATAATGTTTACGAAGTAAGTATGATGACTCAACATGGATATTATAATGTGACTGAAGTACCTGGAATTGATGCGAGAGTTTTGGAACTTCCATTATCCACAGATCGAGTCACAATGATTATTGCTTTACCTACAAAAAGTCCCGTCAAAGATATTTTCTTTAAATTACAATATTATGGTATTCGAATCCGGAGTATATTTAGTTTATTTAAAAAGACGGGTCTTCAACCAGCTGTTGTGAAATTGCCGAAGTTTAAAATCAAGACTGACGTTGATAATATTCCAGAGCTTTTATATGATATGGGTGTGAGGAAGATTTTTTACCCAGAATTAGCTGACTTTAGTAGCATCAGTAACTTCAAAATGCACGTGTCCTTCATGAATCAAGTTGCTGATATCGAGATAACAGAGACCGGAGTAGAAGCGAATGTTGCCGAATTTCTTATACATTCTAACATAAACGTCCAAGAGTTTACAGTAAATCGTCCCTTTGCTTATTTTATTGTTGATAAAACTACAGAACTTATAATTTTTGCCGGTATTTACAGCGATCCTTCAATATAATAAACATAGAAAACTTCGTAACTTTTTTGCCTGCCACCATAATATTTTTGTACTAGATAAGGCAGCGAACAAGCACACGCCACTCTTAGCTTAGCACTTAGCGTTCTCCATCCATGCAATTTTTGTTAAAAGGGGACAAAAGTTTTTTCTTCACGTATTAGGTTGTCTATTGTTTTCCCGAATAATATATGCCATATTTTCAAATGCCAGAATTCCATTTGCCCGAATTTTTATTTACCCGAATGTTTTGTTGACCATAATATACTAAATAAATAAATAAATATCCCTGGACAAGTTACACGAATTGAATCTAACCCCAAAGTAAGCAAATTATAGGCTTGTGCTATGGGTGTTAGTCAACGATTCTAATACATAGAAATATTTCAGATACACAGAACAGATACCAGATTAAATTTAATAAACACCCAGAGCCGGAAATGCAGACATTTAATGTATATCACACAAATGCCTGCCCCCGTCGGGAATCGAACCCGATCCTCGCGTTTGGTTGTTGTATTTAGGCGTGTAGCCACTTGACCAACGAGGTGGTCAAACTTGTGATATACTCTTCTTCGCATCAAAATTATTTTCAATAATGATACAAGTGCCATACGTATTGTTATCCATTTTATTAATTGCAATAATATTATTTAACAGAAAATTTAAATGCCTTACGAAAATTTGTATTTGCATTAAGTAAAATGTAAATTGTAATAATATATCACAGTACGATTATATCGCATTTCTAACAAATATATGACGGTATGATTAAATATTATATTTGTTTTTATTTTTAATAACTATTTATCTAGTAGGTACCTCTATATACGACCAAAGTCGCTTCCGATCAAATTTAACCTAACGCCTTTGTTCTAAAAAGTGATAAGATTTCTGGCACTTCGCCGGCCACTGCCGGGGCACGCTCGCTTCCTTCGCTCGGCTCGTGTACTGTCTTTCATGTTCTAACCCTTTTTTTTACGTGTGGAAATCCATCATGGATACCCGTCACTTTCGGCGGAAGTGGCGGGATATGTGAGACTCCTACTCACTAAAACCACACGGCGTCCTCCCCTTCGCCAGGTACCGGGGCTGTGGGGACGCTTTCGCAAACCTCCACTGCCCCGGCGGCGCTGGATTCGAAGATCCCCTTCTGGTAGCCCACCCAACAGTGGGCCGCAAACCGTCTGAAGAGGTGCACGGAGACACAGCGTGCACCACTTCGGAGTTCCAGTGGCGACAGGCACCTCCGTACCTGTCGCAACCCCATCTCGACCGGGCGGGCTAGATGGAAAGCCCTCCTCCTCCGAGGGCCGTGTTGCCGCCATCCCACGCGGGCCAAGTAACCCACCTCCCTGTGTACGCTCCTCGTGTCCCCTCTTGGACAGAGAGGGGTACTGAGGAGCGCCCTCCCTAGTCCGTATTGGTTTCACCAGGGCGCCGGCTCGACCCCAGTTACTCAGCCCCCCCGCCACGACAAGGCTCGGACCCTCCGGAGGGTTCATGTTCTAACTTAACCTAACCAAACCAAACCAAACCTAAGCGTAATAATAGTATAAAACGAATTACTGTTCTTTTTCTAGAAGTTATTTTGATGGTAAATGATGTTATGGCTTGTGATAATACGGTCTATAATCATGCTAGCAAATGATATTATTGTAATTGACTTTATGGGAAACAAAGTTTCTAACACGTGACTAACATAGTAAAAAATGAGTATGACATATGAAATTATGAGAAACAATATTATGTGTGTTGACTATTATAGCAGATGAAATTATGGCAAATGAAATTCTGACAAGTGAGTGTAACCGCACGTATTAATATTATGATAATTAAATTTGATACAAATAATAAATTTTATATTGCATGCCTGCGAAGGTCAAATATTTTACAGTAATACTTGACATAAAGTCAATTGTATTTCAACAATATTTGATGCAATAAACAAATATGACTATGACTATGACTAACTAATCAGTCCCTTTTTAGTCGCCTCTTACTTATCGTCGCCTGTCTTGTGACGGTAGGATAGGCGGTAGACTTGCACAATAGACGTCACAATCCGTGGCCCTCTAGTGGGCCCTCCGAACTGTACAAACATTGTCATTATGGCGTCAAGATTAGGTAAACGGCCAGTTGCTAAAGACAACTTTTTGTTTTGAATTGAATGGCGAACAAGCAGATGAATTTTCTGATTTTAAGAAATACAAAAGAAATCGCTAATTCTGTGGAGACAAAAAGTATAAACAGGGAGATTATTTCTAAGTGAAAGTCAATTTTTTTGTGGAAAGCGTATGTTAGAGTAGAGTGCCTAGTGTCAGGTCGGGACATTCTGGGTCACTGGAACGTATCGCATCAATGGATTTTGTTGTATTTGCACTCAACTACAGGCCCGATCAACATTTATACCTATTGAAGACCATCGATAAGTAGGAATGTTCGTCGTGGCCGATGTCTTATAAAAAGTACATAAAAAATTAAACATACGACATGGACACATCCAATTTATCCAGGGATTCAAACCTAGGACCTCCAGAGAGGAAGAGAGAGCCATACTCTTTTCAACCGACGAAAAACAGAAGTGGTTTTTTTGGAATCGTACTTGGATGTATTTGTTTTATGATTTTTTACCACGCATACATTTTTACCGAGAATATCGATTTGGATGATAATTATTTATTGAAAACAAATTCACAAAATCTTTACAGGTTTCCCCAAAACGACATTGTGAGTTAGAAATATAATAACAATTTAATAATTAATACATTGCCTTTCCATGTAGATTTATGCGAGTTCTGTGAATTTAGCTAGGCTACAAATAAAAATATCTATTTCTACTGCAATTGAATTTATAAGACGGATAGCGCACGACAACGGAGCGAACTTCAGTAAATTAGTCCTAGCCGCGGGGACTCTTAGCGTAGGGGGGCGACGGCGTTTATTATTTCTTTATTAGACAGAATATGTAATCGCTCAAAGTCAGGTTCAAAGTTTAAAAAAGTTTTAGCCCCAAGGTAGAACGATCAGTCATCCCCAAAACAAACAAAACCAAAAATTTGATTGTTCACTCCCTTTAAAAAATATTATCAAAATCGGACCAGGTACCTAACTTATTCCGATTTCAAAAACTCTTTTTAGATAGAACTCACCTCATATACAGCTTATAATATATGGTATATATGAGGAAAGTTCTATCGCATAATAATAAATCGCATCGCATGTAGGTATATATCATTATATGTATTTCGCATTTAAATGCCTTTTAGTAAAAAACATTTTGTATTTTATTTGAAACACTTTTCGAAATGTATTTTGCATTTTGAAACTTCAATTCAAAATGAAATTCAAAATGAAAAATATTTTGTAACAACTTTGTAAAATGTAAGCTACATTACCAGTCAAACAAAATGAAAATATTGAATGACGCTTGTATTGTCGACTTGTATTTGACCGATGCATGGAGGCGCCTGATCACCTATGGTGATCTTGCCCCTTTTTTCTTCTTTGGTCAGAGTGTGCCTTGTGTCTGACTAGCGTCAGTAGCAAACGAAAACAACGAAGACACATAATAATAATAAAAAAAAGTAAATAAAAATCGATATTTATTTTTTTAAGGTGTTACTTCGTCATCCGAAATTCGACCATAATAAATTATAATATCTTGTTGATAAGAACGGCATCTTCATTTCTCAAGACCAACTACTTTGTTTCCAAATTTTTTAGTGCGCCATTTGTGATCTTTTATCGTTATCTTCAATATATTTGTTTGTGTGTCAAACGCATGGCAGTGTGGGTAATGTTTTGTTTATTAATTTAATGTGCTTTATAAGCATTATTATTGAAAAATATTAACGTTTTGCACTTCTCCTACACATAAACCATAAGTGTGCCAAATTTTATGCTCCTGCGTCCGCGCAATTTTCGTAAAAAAGGGTCGAAAGTCTTGGCATCACGTATTAATATATAGATAAGTTTGACGTGCCTTTGTGTATGTGTCCGTGGCATCGTAGTACTTCAGAGGTTGGACGGATTTTGACGCGTTTATTTTTGTTTGAAAGCTGACGTGATCGAGATGGTTCTTAGTTCTTAGCTATAGTTTAATATTGAGATCTGTCGTGTTGTTCAAGGTTCTCAACTTATTGCAGCTTTTTTGTAAGTAAGTCCCAGACTCGTGTATACTTTTTTATTTAAAATTTTTCGTGACAACGTTTAATTGTCAACCTGCGGCTTGTTTACCGAGCTTCCGAAGTGAGTAAGTTTACTGGCTGCCCTAAACTTACCGGATATCAATCCTAGCCAAACGTTCCATGGCACAGTCGCCTGTTGTAGTTTAGATTTCTTCATGTCAGAAGTTAGGTACCCAAATAAAACAAATAATTGTTAAAATATATATAATTTGCAACATTTAATAACATTAAACTTATTACTAATATCACATTAACAGAATGTTCAGTTTCATGTTCCGATATTATATTAAATGTATTATTTAAAAAACAAATATATTAAAAGAGTACATACATTACTTATAATGGGTTGTATCAACAGACTCGTTAACGTAAACTGCAAATAATATATGTACGTTAAATTAAGGCACTGATAACCTACCTGTAGGATGCAACATTTTGTTACTTTTTAATATAAGTTCATTGAAAAACTCTCCTGATAGTAATAGATAACCGTGGCCTTCAGACACTGTAAATGTTGTAGGGGCGTCGTTGTCCTGCGGCCGGGAAATAAGCTTAAGCAATTTTGTGCAAGTTGTTAATAACTAATGTCAGTCTACTTCTCAACATTTAAAAAGTAGTTCGTTGAGCTCTTTCAATTAAATTGTTTTTAAATAGTAAAACTTTGTGCAGTTTGAAATTTTGTTTCGGATTCAAAAGCATCGCCCTAACCTATCTATGCTACAATGACTTCCTCTACTAATTACGAGTATATCAAAGTAACAACACTTACTACAATATGAATTTGCAAGTTACTATAACTTATTAGTATTTAAAAGTGTTTAAGGTATTTACTTAAAACCTAACATACAATCTTTAAATTTTAATTTATCTGTTTCTCATATTGAATGACAGTTGAATTTACAAGGAGAGGCTTAGGTTACTTTTTACATCGACGAGTGAAGTGGTTTCCGTAGGAGAATTAAAGAAATTACTTACGAGGCCGAAGCTCTGGCGTCTGGTGATGTAATTGTAATATTTGATCACCGCTAACTGTATACTTAGAGGTCAATGGCTAACTGCCAAACAATAAATTTACAGGCCTGTCTATACATCATTGTAAAATATTGTGCACAGTATACAAAACCCAAAAAACGGTCAAGAAAACTTTAGTCGGTTTGTCTGTTCACTTTTTACACAAAAACTGCGAGATAAATTTTCATCAAATTTTGCACAATAGTAGCTCATAGTCCGGGTCAACATTTAGCATGAACCTTTTACTAAAGGAGAATCTTTCGTTTCTACCACAACAAAAAAAAGCCACTTCAGCATGTATACGAAAATCCACTATCAATAAAAAGTTACTGAAAATAATAATACCTATATTTATTTTTGCTATGTATCGCGAGTGCGCTAAAACCCTTATTGCACCCGTTGAGGCTACACCACACGCTCGCAAGCGTTAAGCCTTGAGCTTCAAAATCCGTATTACCGCCCAGTATTTTTTTGCCCGAAGTATGTACTCTGTTAGTCGTATTAAAATGAATTTCATAACATTTTATTTAAAAAACGATCATTATTTATCTAGCGTACCTAGCTTAATTGTAATACTTGGTTTAAATAAAACTAATAATAGTGTTTAATTAATTATTATCAAAGCATGCAACAGTGCTCTACAAAATATTTCACTTACAAAAAAAATACGAGCGATTTAAATTTTCATCTGCTTTAATTATTGCTTACTTAACACTTATTTATTCTAGCTGTGGTAAAAGTTAATTATCAAAGAATTCGACATTTGCATTGGGTGTGCAGAATTCAGTTAATATTAGCACAATGATAGCTATCCATTAAAACATCAGATGTTTAAATATATATGTGTACACATTTCACTCTCAAACAGAACTAAACGATGAAATTAAATTTTTAGTTTTGTATAGGATTGGAAGGTTTAAGGACTACATAGTTGCGATGGTAGTTGGTGGTAGTACTTAAAGTGAGGCTCGCCTATTATGAGTTTCTCGGCAGCAAACCAGCTCACGAAGACTTACACCACCACGGTTATAAGTCATATGACGGAATAAGTTAAATCTGCTTATTAAATATCATTCCCTATAGTGTCAAATATGTGTCACGTGAAAGCAAAGACCATGATAAGTGCAGGTAAAGCCAGGGCACAAGCCAAGTATATCGCGGTCCGAGGTTCGCACTCTGACACGATTACGAACTGCTCGTTCCACAGCGAGTCGTTGTTGCGGAGCGGCACCTCCAGCACCACCTGCAAGCAAACGTCCCAACCGTCCGGTACTAGCTCGACACAGACTACCTTATAAGCCATCTGGTACTAGCTCGACACAGACTACCTTATAAGCCATCCGGTACTAGCTCGACACAGATTACCTTATAAGCCATCCGGTACTAGCTCGACACAGACTACCTTATAAGCTATCCGGTACTAGCTCAACACAGACTACCTTATATGCCATCCGGTACTAGCTCGACACAGACTACCTTATAAGCCATCCGGTACTAGCTCGACACAGACTACCTTATAAGCCATCTGGTACTAGCTCGACACAGACTACCTTAGAAGCCATCCGGTACTAGCTCGACACAGATTACCTTATAAGCCATCCGGTACTAGCTCGACACAGACTACCTTATATGCCATCCAGTACTAGCTCGACACAGACTACCTTATAAGCCATCCGGTACTAGCTCGACACAGACTACCTTATAAGCCATCTGGTACTAGCTCGACACAGACTACCTTATAAGCCATCCGGTACTAGCTCGACACAGACTACCATATAAGCCATCCGGTACAGCTCGACATGGACTACCATATAAGCCATCCGGTACTAGCTCGACATGAACTACCATATAAGTCATCCGGTACTAGCTCGACATGGACTACCATATAAGCCGTCTGGTACTCTCTCGACACGGACCTATCCTGTTCTATCAACACCGACGGGCGAGATGATCTCATCACCTATCAGTGGACTCTTCTAGACTAACATTGCTGAACTAGTTCACTAATCCTGACTGCACCATTCGCTGTCAGACCAACCTTGTCTAGTCACTGGGATTGATACTACAGTCTAAACTTTTCTTGCTTACAACTTTAGTGCCCAATATTGCGGTTTTAAATATATGGTAGTCGGTATTCTTATACACGCATCTGCTTTAAGAATATATTTTAGCGAGGCACAGTTGCTGCTTCTAGTGATTCAGGAAATCCACCTGTTCACTTGACTAGCAATTAAACTAGAATTAACCTTCTGAGTGGAGAACATATCCAGCGGCAAATCACAGCGGTCCGTGGTATTGGTGCACTCCCTGAGCGCTGTCCTGGCGACATCGTAGCGCGTCTTTTGCAGGTCGAATCTCGCCCGAATGAAGTTACGCTGCACCTCATTCTCCGAGTTGAACACGAAGAAATAGTAACCGTTTGCAGGCACCCTGGAATATTTTATATAGAGTTTTTATTACATTTATCATATATTAGAGTGAATTGTCTAGTAAAAATAAAACGCCGAATTAATAAGTTTATATTAATTCATTTATGAGTTGCGATATTCTCTTCACCAGTCTTATCCGAAAACCGAAAGATCATCTGTTTAAGCGCTATCATCTTCAACCAAAGAGCTAACTAAACCTATAATAGTAGGTACACAATTTTAGTAAAACTAGTGTATCGTTTTCAGAAAATATAGTAAAAATGCAATCAAAAAATCGTAACGTGCAAGAGTATGAATAAAAAATAGACCTGATGGGATAATCGTGAGGAGTTATATCTATACAACATATATAGTCCTATAAGTTGTATCTATACTAGCTGTTTACCTAGCATTCCATCATCGTAAAATAGTTACGATTTCCTTGCAAACATTTATTCAGTTGATTCCTGAAAAAAGTAGCCTATGACTAAACTCGAGTTTGTATGTAAATAAATATCAAATTTAATATTAATCGGTCTAGAAGTCGAGCCGTGAAAGCGTATCAGACAAACAAAGTACAAACAGACAAGCAGACAGACTTTACTTGCATTTATATTCGTATGTATAGATAAACAAATATGTACAGACTTCCAACGAGGTGGCAGGAATACGACCGTATAATAGTCAGGGATATAAAAACAGCAATACCACCTAATACCATAGTAAAAATTGGACATTACCTAGACAACATTATGGTGCCGTATACGTCACAAATTTCCTCGCCCGCAAATGAAATAATCAGAGTATGACAATGGCGGTTTGTACGGTTCAGGTAGACAGATATGCGTGCGAGCAGTCGTAGACCTTTACCACTTATTTCTTACAATTTTTTGTATACAAACCTATATGTTAGAGCATTGGCCTTGGACGCGGCGTCAGTGGCTCCCGCAGCCGCCCCTGGCTGGCAGGAGGCGTGTGGTGTGAGCGGCAGGTTCAGGATCAACCCGGCACACTCCAACAGCGCCTCCTCGCTACTGGAGAACGATGACCAGAACTCAGATCCAGACATGTCAAAAGCTGTTGTTTCATTTACATGAACATGATGTTCTGCATAGCCATCTGGTTCTAAATCCTGAACATGAGAAAAAGGTTGAAATTTAGCGATGAACTCTATTATTTTAGAGAAAGGATAATAATGTCAAGCACTAATTCCCTAGCAAAAATAAACACAATGCAGTGCTGTCTACGACTTCTTCTAGTTGAAAATTGTCTGATTTTACCAAGAGGAATAAAAACTTTCGTAGTTGGGTTGTTTTCTTTAGCTTTTAATTGCATGAAGAGTCACCTACCTCCTCAGCTGCGTAGTCTCTGGCTTCGTCGTCCTCGTTGAACTCTTTTTTTAAGTCGATTTGCCCTAACATCAGCTCTCTTTTGGACCTGGCATCCTCTCTTGCATCACGACGTTTTTCTGAAATGTCATATACTAATTTGGTGAACTATGGTTGTCTATTTCAGCCGCATGTTGATAAAGCACTGCTAACATTTTGAGTGTATTAAGTCAGGCGATAAGCATTCCTAAACACTAGGAAAATCGTTTTCGGTTTTGCCTTATAAAATATTAAAAGGTAGTAATAGGTACATTAAAAGTTCGTTATAATCTCCAAATACAAAAAAGTATATTGATACTCGTATCCGAAAAAAAAAGACAGAGGTACAAACATAACCAGTCGAAGATAATAACTCCCATAATGTAAGAAGTGGCAAGCCTATCGCCAACCTGATACATAGCGAATTCCGGAGATCGTTGTTTTTTGTAAGAAAATTTGAAAAACACATTTTCTTTTTTTGTTGGCCGACTCGGGAATCAAACCCGGGACCTCATGAAGTCAAATTGAACGTCGGACTACTAGACGACAGGGGCGATTTACATATGAAGATCATATAGAAGGAAATTTCTAAATGTAAAAATATAGTTAACCTAAAAACTACAGCTATGCTACTTAATTCATATAGAGGTCGATATCCACCACTAAATAACACCTGTCCTTGTCACACGATGTTAAGCTCTGAAATAACGTAAAAAAAGTATCTCCATGCCCATATCCCCGAAGAGGTAGGCAGAGGCAAAACCAGGGCACCCATGATACGACTAGCCAGACACTAAGTCCCACACTGCGATAGGCGGTAAGCTTATAGCAGGCAACGTCATTTTTATTAGAAAATTGAAAATATACATTATTTAGTTTTATTTTTGTCCGGCCCAAGGATCAAACCCGAGATCTCAAAAAGTCAAGTCCGACGCCGGACATAGAGGCGACAAATTCTACATCAAGGTATGCAGTCGAGTTCCTCTATAAAGATAATTAAAAAAAACTATAGACTTAATGTTTTTGTTTACCTATATATATGTATATGAAGAATACTTACGTTCTCGTTGTGTCCGTGTTTTCTCCTCATCTATTGCTTCCACAAGAATTTTACGTAAATGATCCAGCTCTTCTTCACTTCCAGTCACTGTGGACATCATATTTGCTGTGTCTATAGAATGCTAGAATTACAAAGTTACCAAATTTTGTGTTATGTTTCATTCAAGAAGTATATCTAAACAGCTTCTATTTCTAAACTAGCTTGTACCCGCATAATTGTCCGTGCGATGATTTTGGTGGTTCCTTTTTTAAAGGAAGGTCGTAATTTATAGGTAGTCCCATATAAATTTAATGACGACAATGATGAATGAAAAACTATGACCTTTCTAGAGAAGTGAAGCTAAAGGTCTTGAAGATAATAATAAGATGATAAACACATAACAAGCATGTATAATGCGATCAAGGCCTGCATTGTCAGCTGTGTTGAAAAAATGTTTACCTCTTCGTTGTAAGCCACTCCCATGGACTTGTGCAGGCGCATCAAAACCCTTTTCCCTCTATCTCCAAGTTGCTGCAATTGTCTCAAAACTCCTTCGAACACTTCTTTTGAGCTCGGTGTTGCTTGCCTCTACAAAAAAATTAGTTTTAATTTTTTCAATTTCAAAATTAAAAGTTTATTAAAATTTAGGTAATTGAAATGAATCGGCTCATCGGTCGAGTGCTTAGCATACCTCCCTAACAGAGCAAGGGCAGACGTCATGAACATAAATGTAGTTATTTCTGCATTTTTGTATATATTTCGGTGTATGAATTACATCCGAAACGAATTCTAATGTATAGATTTTTCGACAAGGAAATAGATTTCTTCTTGCTAAGAAATATACACGACGAATGATAAATAAAGCTACAAGTCCGAGTTAAACTCGCCCAAAAAGGGTTCCGCAAAGGATGCAGTCGATATATCGATGTTTTTATATCTAAACTAATTCTTTTTGTTTATTTTTTGTGTATTTCTTTTTGTCTTCAACATCGATATTATACATACAAACACATCGATGTTTTTTATAAATGATATTGCATCACTACCGGTGATGAAAACAGGAAATGGTGATTCATTTTTAAGTATACAGATTTCTGTTTATTTATTGATTCTAAATAACTGGGCGCTTGTTTTCTTTCGAGTTTCGTAAAAAAAATTAGTGAGATTTTTTTATAGTAACTCCATCTTACACACGAATGTGTAACAGAAATGTTTATAACCTACATATCATAAACCAGCCTATATACTTAATACTGCAAATATTTGATAAAGTTTACAGAAATGATAAGAAGCATATTTATTGTGTTTGCAAAACGTGATTATACATTCATTTATGAAATAATATTTACCTTAATTATTAGAAACTATGTGAATTTAAATCTGCAATTTCATGATGTCATGGTTTTTCTAGATCTTGCCAAAATTACTACACATTAGAGAAGTCATTCATACCTACTAAATGGTACATTTTTAATAGTAGAATAATGAAAGCATACAAACTATTGAATTTACTAAAGTTAAGATGATCGCCGTATACTCCAACAACGGTGTTATCATTATCGCATTACCTACGTACATACATTTTCCTCCTTGTTGGTCCGGGCTCGTTGGCAGAATAGGACTTCTGCCTTCCTGTGCCAGGCAGCTCGTAAAAGGCGAGCATAGGCTTACCGTCACTAACACCGTGACATCTGATTGGGTGGTAAAAGTTTCGATGCGACGCCCCCGGATGGGTACCACCGCCTTATCTATTCCTGCCGCCATAACGACCAATGCTTGCCGTTGACGTGCTCCGGTTAGGAGGGTAAGGTAACCGGTAAACTTACTTTTGCTCAAGGCCTAACATCCCCGCCTAAGGTTGACATCGCATCATTACCAGCTTCGGTGTCTCTAGGCGGCGTGAAATTCTTACCATCAGGAAATCCATCTGCTTGTTGGCCTTCCAATATCATAAAAAATAAATAAATAAAATAAACCTAAATGCTTTATACATTTGAAACTTGAATCGTCTTGAGTAGGTTTATCAGTTATCCTAACTTTATATTGTAACACAACCAAGGCGATGAAGGCATGATAGGAGAGGCGGGGTAGTTAACCCAGAGTGGCAATGTGGAATTTTACATCATATAACTAAAGAAATAAACTGAATTACTGTAGAGGACGAATTGTAATAATTATCCTAATTGGTTACTTTATCCGTACTCGTCAAATAATCTACAATGTATGCTGGATACTATCTGATTCGAAATGTTCTTATTGAAATATCAAATGGACATTTCATAATTAAAATCATTTGTTAATTTCTTTCGATCTAGTTGGCCTGTTTGTTAACCAAAAAATATAAAATTGGTATAGAGAGTATACCCAAAACAAAGAAAATTAAGATTGTCTACATCTATCCCTATCTAACTATGAAATTGCTAATAAGAAATAGGTTGAGCACCTAACAGTGAAAGTCTACCCTCCTCGGTTATTTAATTGAACTAAAGGTTAAATGAAAGATTGTTTTCTTCTCAGTCCAAGGGCGGATCCAGCTTTCGTGTCAGGGTTACGTAATATTTTTGTAAAATAGCGTTCAATAGACGACTCTTCTAATTATTAAGAGGAAAACCATGGCCTGTAGGCACCATAGATGTTGTAGGTGCGTCGTTGTCTTGTGGCCGAAGTATAAGCCTAATTGTGCAAGTCTATCGTCTACCCTACTCTTCGAAACGGAATATGACACTGTCACTATGGGAGGAAGGAATGTCAAAAGGCAGTGGATCCCTACCCTGACAAGTTCCAACACATCACTACTAGCCTACTATCAGTGATTTTGTTCACAATGACCCGTTAGTCATTTGCTCGCCTTTTACGAGCTTCCTGGTAGAAAGGCAGGTGATTTATTCTACACAGGAGACCTGAACCTATGCGGGGGAAAACTCGACTGAACTCGAGGTTAAGACGTCAAAGTGGGATTCATATCCGATGTCATATTCAGTAATTTTTATTCAATATAAAAAAAACATAGCATTTTTGAGGTCAGCCATAGTTTTGTAATATCTCAAATTTAACTTAAGATCAGTAATAGTGAATTACAATTAAAGTTATTATATTTCTGTTTTTACATATTTGGGACAACTGTTATAAACAAATAACATCAATTTTAACAAAAAATATTTATCTCATTAAGTGTAAATTTAAAATAGGAACCTATTGAAAAAATAGCCTGTCGTTTTCAAACTAACAAAAAAATTAAAATTCATAATTTGTTCGTTAAACGAATTTGAACGAGAAATTAAACGATCAATAAGAAATTACAAGATTTCAAAGATTAATGGTTCGACGGAAATATATTGTTATCTTCATTTATAAAAAGTTACACAAGTTTTGTATTTTTTTTATCTTTCTTCACAACCTATTAACGAGTGATGATTTAGCGGTGTGGCCTAAAATTTTTGACTACTTTGAACCTTCTTAAACACTCTGTATTTTTTTAAACTTTGTTATTTTTTTTGAAAAAATAACAAAGTTTAAATTATTTTAGTTTGTTTTAATGGAAATCAGAATTTTTCAAATTTCCACATTTTCTCATGTTTTAAAAAATATACAAACTTAGTCACTTCTTATAGTCTATCGGTCCGACCCTCGTTGTGCCTCTGCCTAATTCTTCGGGGATGTGCGCGTTAAGATACGATTATTTTTTTGAGTGACTAACATGTAGCTGATCTCGCGATTATTACAACTTCATAGGGCTTTACAAATTAACTTAAAAGAAACTATAACAAACATTTGTAAAATTTTATTGCGTCATCCTATTTTTACATAACACATTTTAATCGCCTCTGTGGTCTAGCGGTTCAGTTGTTTGACTTGACTGCAGGAGGTCCCGGGTTCGAATCCCGGGTCGGGCAACAAAAGAAAATTGGTTTTTTCCAATTTTCTAATAAAAAAAAATGTTGCTCGGGATAGGATATATGCCCGGTTGGCGATAGGCTTGCCACCTATCACATTGTGGGACTTAGTATCTTCGGCTAGTTGTGGGTACCCTGGTTGTGCCTCTGCCTACCTCTTCGGGGATATGGTCGTGAAGATACTAACTAACTAACAAATATTTTAAAAAAGAGCTTCACGAAGCTAAGAGTTATTAAAGAGGCTGATTTCTACTCTTAAGGCATTTTCGTGAATACGGAGATCAGAAATAAAAATGCTACCAAGTTATAAATTGCATAATTTTTTAACCCTAGACCAATTATACAAATTGATTCTGGGGTTTTTAAAAAAACATATGAAAAAAAAACTTGGGGTTACCAAAACAAGCAAATTATATGCTTGTGTTATGGGTAATAATAGTCAACGATTTCCATACTTAAATAGATACCAGAATAAATTTAATAAAGACCCATACCCGGAAATGTAAACATCTAAATGTTCATCACACAAATGCCTGCCCCCGTCGGGAATCGAACGCGAGCCTACCGGTTGATCGGTGTATTCTTTTAAAATGACAAATATTTTAATGTTTGAGTGTTTGAAATTTTTTAACGACAGAACAGTTTCTTAATTTTTTTTATAATTTAAATTTTTATGAATATTTTTGCAGTAGGTACCTTTTGTCAGCAGCAAATTACTAAACTATATTTTGAAATAGTTTCTGAGTTATACCTAATAAAAATCCGAGATTGCTTTTTTACATTTTCAATCGTTCAATAACTTTTGTATTTTTTTTAAGTGAAAACTTCTTTAGCGGTATTGCTCACTTTTTTTTGGAATGGGTAAAAACTTCTATACTGGCGTCAGATCGTCAGATCGTAAGCCGCCGCAGTGAGCATGCGCGAATAAGACGGCGCGAGATCTAAAATAAAATGTAGATTTATTGCTGTTTTTGTATTGCTTAGATATTTATGAAGAGTATAGGATTCGCAATGGATAATACGCCGCAATATACCTACCATCATTGTCGCCTCTGTGGTCTAGCGGTCCGGGTATTGGACTTGACTGCATGAGGTCCTGGGTTCGAATTCCGGGTCGGCCAACATAAAGAAAATTGGATTTTTCCAATTTTCTAATTAAAAAAAAAATGTTGGTCGAGATTGGAAATGTGCCCGGTTGGCTTGTGGGACTTAGTGTCTTCGGCTAGTCGTGGGTGCCTTGGTTGTACCTCTGCCTACCTGTTCGGGGATATGGGCGTGAAGATACTTTATACCTACCATTACATTCTCACAAGACAACATAATAGCAAATACGTATAATATCAACAGACATTGCTCTATTTGTTACATCTTGAAAATAAGCTTTGTGTATAGAGTAGCAATGTTCGTACTACAGATAATATAACGTCGTTTCTAGCTCTTTACAGCTTAATTTAACGAGTTTTTGTCTAGGCAAACGCAGGTTATTGATATGAAAATAATATTTGTGCATAAATGATAGTACTTTCATATTGATAATTAAAGCAATCGTGCAAAATTATTTACAACGTTAATATTCAAGTTTTCACTTTTGCCGGCACTCCCGCAGTGCAACCCGTCTTTTTATTATGTACAAGTATTATTAATATAAATATCTTATTTTTCTAGACAACATTCCGGATCGAATGAGCTATCGCATGTATTTTAGGACAAATAGCTATTTTGCACACTTTGACATTTGTTGAATAAACTATCCTGCTATTGATGCTCTAACCTGACTTAGATTTCTGGAGATTGGAAAAGAACTCTTTGCCGTTCGCGTTGCTACACTGACCATCAGTATATTAAGAAATCACTATTTTGCATGGAATAATTTTCTAATCCTATCAAATAAAGCAAAAATAAAAAAATAACGAAAACGCATGCCTATATTCGTTGGTTATTACAACTTGTAAATTTTTAGGTACCTAGAGCTATTTCCATAATCTATGTGTACCTACATATTTTTAGCCCAAGTCCTTTACTGGGTTGGCAGGGAGTATATAGAGTGCCTAGTATCATGGTCTATGCAGGCCTAGCTTCTTCCGATTACTCTTTTTGCCTTCGCGTACCACCGGAGCGATTTGATTATGAAATTAATACAATCTAGGTCTCCACTCACCTATATTATATCCATCTTAGATTCACATAGCACACACAACAAAAGAGTCTTATGTAATAATTTGAATTTTATAATGGTTTTTTAATTATTTTAAAAATAATTTAAATAATCGCCTCTGTGGTCTAGCGGTTCAGTTGTTGGACTTGACTGCAGGAGGTCCCGGGTTCGAATCCCGGGTCGAGCAACAAAAAGAAAATTGGGTTTTTCCAATTTCCTAATTAAAAAAAATGTTGCTCGGGATAGGATATGTGCCCAGTTGGCGATAGGCTTGCCACCTATCACATTGTGGTACTGAGTATCTTCGGCTAGTCGTGGGTGCCCTGGTTGTGCCTCTGCCTACTTCTTCAGGAATATGGGCGTGAAGATACTTTTTTTTTAAATTTAAATAAATCATTTTAATAATTGTTCTGGGAAATACTGTTCCACTCAGCTAGGACCTTGCCCGGAGGGGGGGGGTCATGACCCCCATGACCCCCCCTTGGATCCGCCCTTGTCTCAGTCCTTTTGTCTGGGGTTAGTTTACTAAAAATGTGCCAAAACCGCGGTTGTCTGAATTGTCTACAATTCACCCGTCCAATTGGATAGCGAAAAACAGGCACTAAATCCATGATGTGATTATTTTTAGGGTTTCACAGTCGAAGGGTAAAAACCGGAACAATTATAGATCAGTCTTGTCTGTCTCGCCGTCTGTATGCTAGAGCCATTCCAATCCGTTATTACATATTAAGTTGAATCTTGGTAAGTACATAGATTGTATCGCTTCACGATTTTATACCATAATTAGGAAAAAAAGAAATTAAAGCAGGGTTTGGAAATACACGGAAATAAAAATAAAATAAATTTATCGTACCTTTACTTGAGGGCTATCTATAGACATAGCTTCGAACATGGTTTTGAAGTTCCTAAAACCACTTCTACTCTAAGTCAGTCGCTTGAAAAATATACCCTTCCAAAGTGGTAAAAAAGATATAATATTTTTAATATGCTGTCGAATTCAAGGAAACTATTTACTTCTTTTGCTTAGTATTTGTAGACATCAATGTTATTCTGTATGCTTATTGAAGCACTTTTTCGATGACACGACTATTTTATAAAAAAGAAATGAAAATCCTTATCTCGAAAATAGTAACATTGATTATACAATTACAAATATTAATAATTGGTATATCAAAAACTTATTAGTAAATTTAAACAAAATTAAAATTATTGTGTTTAAAACTCATAATCAAAAAGATGTTATTTTAAAGCTACTTACTTTTAAGCTAAGTACTTAATTGAAAAAGTAGAATGTAGAAAATTCTGAATCTGAAAAATCTGATTTCAGATGGTTTATGGTTGGTAAGTTTGCATAAAATCGGTAGAGCAGTTCTTCATTTATCACAATTTTTGTAACAAATGAATTCAATAAATGGCAGATTATTTTGTTAATGGGGATTGTGGTGTCAGATTGAAACTTTTTTCAGTTGTTTTTTTGTTTTTTGTTTTGTTGTGTTATGTCATTCATATACGTAGTCAGTTTGGCGCAACTTTCATATAAGAAAATAAAAAAAATAAGTTTGCTATGTTTTTTATTCACCTAAATCATATGACACTAGCTGCCGTATATCTGAATGCCTTTAGACTTACTTTCAATTATACGGGTTATACCTTTTCACCATGTTATGTCAAGTGACATGTGTCACTTTGGGTAAACGTTATACAAAATTCGCATTTGCTATGTATCTATGGAAGTCCCGCCTCTTATTACGTAGTATGTATATACTCTATAACCAGCGGCCCGCACACACCGTACCGGGCCCGTACCGGGCCGCTGGTTTTGTGTATATTCCATATCTTAGACTGGTCGCTACACCCTTATTTTTTTTTTATTTCATAAATAAAATATTTTGTTTTATTTGCGTAACTTGTGTGTATGTTGCGTAACACTAAAAACTTATTCTAAAAATATTTCAGCTTTCCAACGAAGTAGTTTACCACAAAGTGGTGTGCAATACTATAATTATAAATTTATACAATTAACGCGTCGAACGTGTTTATCATATATAACTTATACATTTAAACAAAAGTACATATTTTTATATGATACAGATAAAGTTCATTCTTATGCCAAAAGTTCTTAAGATTTAGTAATCACTCACCATATTTAATTCATCACTTAAAATTTCCGCATTTTTTGTTTCAGTAAACTTTGTTGCCGCTGTTTCAATATATAATGCTGTTGTTGTTGTTGTGGGTGGAAAAGTTACTGTTGTAGTTTTCACCGTCATTTCTTCAGTTGTTGCCAAGTTAACCATATTATTATCTTGAACATGGGATTTAGCTCTATAAAATTTATCATTTTCTTCATGCGTAACATTCTTAATCCTTTTAGAGTCATTCAAAAGTTTATCAGATGATAACGCATTTTTTATTGGACTACTTTCCGTGTTTTGCTCGATGACATTTCCATCTATGTCTACAACAAACAAAGTTGTACATCCATGATAAATAAACTTAAAATGCCTAGTTTTATGACGTTGATACAACAACTTATATTACTGCAAGGTTTGTATTTATAAAAAATATGTAATCTTATGAGCTAAAAAAAATTCAATTCTTTAAATATTGACAAAGCTCACATTGTAATAAGGGGGCGTTCATAAATTTTAATTTTCTGCCGCTCCTCCCCATTCTGGTGAGATGTCGTGGGATTTTATTCAACCCCCTCCCCATCCCGCAATATCACGCGAGATTATTCAAAATGTAGATTGTAAAGTGGCGTGAAAACAAAGGACGGACTGTACTATAAATTCAGATAAAATTGAGCTATTTGGTATAAAACAAATATGGTGGATTCACAGTCACTAGATGTATAACGTCAAAGTACGAATGAATTTATTTTCTTTCAAACGAATTTGTGAATGATCCTGATCCTATTAAGATTACGCTCAAGATTAAATCTTAAAATTAGTATACAGGGCTTACTCCAATTAGTTAACGATATTTTAATCACGGAATGCGTGCCTGTAAACATAAAAAATAATAAAAAAATCTAAAACGAAAAATAAATAAAATATTACAAGAATTAATTCTAGCTATATCGCATGGCGGTCAACGAACTCTCGAAAGCAGCTGATTGTCTCACGGCTGCCGCGTGACAATATACCTAGCTACTTAATGTTTATTTGTACCTACAGGCTACTAGGTATTATGTAATGTACCTGTTAAATTGATAAAAACCCTTAATGTTTTTGTTTTATTGAAATTTTAATCAGTTAAAAAACTTTACATATCACACAGTACAAATATCTCGGTCCAGTATTTTATTTTTTAATTTAATATGTAGTACTTACCTAGGTAATAATTAGCCGAGAAAGTAACAGCTGTTGCTAAGTCATAAAAAATCATAGTTTTAAGTCCTGATCAAAGTCATGTCACGGTAATATTATCTATACAGTATTGTAATAACTCGGCCGTGTCCTTGAAATAAGTGCCTACAGAAGCGCGGTACGTAAGCATGACATAGGGCTGTCTCTGTCGCCTACCAACAGTTACCTAGCTATGAAGTTTTGAGATTGTAAATTTATTACTTTTATTTATTTGGACAGATAGGTACTTAGTAACAATTTAAAATATTAATATGATTACTAAAATACTTTGTGAGTTGAATAGAAAGTGTGCAATAAAAATGCAAGTGTTTTTTTTTTGATTGACAGATTTAATAAAAAAACCATGATTACGTATGTGACTTTATTACAAATCGGTGTTATAAATTTGCGACCGAAAAATATTTGTGCCTTAACTGAGATGTACGAAATGCTTTGTTATTATATTTGAGTGTATAAAAAATCCGCATTCGAATATAAAGTGTGATGTAAAAATGTTTTGGGAAACATAGACAAGGAGGAGAAAAGGGAATATATTTTACTTGATTATAGATACCAGAAGGTACTTTACAATTTATATGTTTAGTTTTAAGTGAAGTTCGGAATATAGCCTCCATTTTGTCTATGTATTTCATGACATCATCGCTGGGTACAATTAAAAAGTTTGCGAAGTATTCTTACTACAGTCCCGGTACCTTAAATAATAAAAATAATCTATAATCTAAAAAAGCTATCTCTGGGTGCGTTATTGAGGAATTCATGCAACCAAAAACAGTACAATATATTCTACTTGTCATGTTAAATAGCTACTTGTGCTTATTTCGAGTAAAAATTCCCTTCTTTTTTGGGAATGACTAATGTGTTGCCAACCTCGCGGTTTTTACAACTTCACCGGGCTTTGTAAAAATTCCCGCAGTTACTGATTGAAAACCAGCACGCCGTCCGTTCGTCACTGCGGCACACTCGCTATTGTAGCATGCCGCGTGCATGCCCTGATCCGAACGCGTAGGTATAGCTCGCGCGTCGTCCTTTTATATGAAGTTAGAATACTGTATAGATAATATTACCGTGGTCATGTATCGATGCTCTTGCCGCTGTGCTCATCCGTCGTCGAGCTCCGCCCCGCGCCCCGCGCGGGGGCGCTTCTTACAAATTATTATTTCTAATACAGTCATTTTTCGAAGCAGTGGATCACAGTTGATGTTTGATCGCGTTTGGGGTATGTTAGGTTTTTGTTTGTATTTGTGTTTGCGTTTAGTTTTCGCGAAGTGTTCATGAGTACCTTTCCAATGGTAAAAATTGAATAGAGGGTGGCTAGTGTGATCACCAGACCTGACGTGACGCCTCCCGACTTCTTCATGTGGGTAGGGTCGAAGATTTGACTGACGTTGAATCAATTCAATCAGTTCAAAGACTATCTTTGGGATAGGACACGCAATAAACGTTACACACGCATACCTACCGTGTCACGTGTTGTCGCGAGGGTGACGCGGACGGGTTTTTGAACTTGCGTAATTGTATATGAAATATTAGATGCTGTAATTAATTTATTTTAAGTCCGATTTTTTTTTTACTAATTCAGTTATATATTCAGAATGCCCAGGTAAAATATCGTGCACTAATTTGAAAATACCTTATATATTTTTTGTTTCAATAAAAAAAAATTCGTGATATTTGCCGACACCAACGTCCCAACCCTCTCTCCAGTGTCAGATTAGGTGAGATTTGACTCGACCCCCTCTCCCCTTAAACAACTCACGTAATTTATGGACGCAAATAGGGTATGTGAGCCTATTCGTTTGCATATATTTGCATTTTTGTCTAATACCCATAATGCAAATAATTTACTTAGGTACCTCAATTTTAACTTATTAATAGTATAAGAAAAAAATCGAAAATTATTATGAGGAAAGGTAAGTAAAAGAAGTAGGTAGTGTTGGTAGGAGAGTGTTATTAATCTGGCTGAGTGACGTCATGGCGAAAGGAAGAGGTTAGGCAGTGGTACAGTAAGCAAATGAAATATCTGACCTCCCTGCAAGTATTTTCAAATTGCTGTAGTGGGTCTGAGTTAGGTACATAGGTATTTCGTTTGCTTACGATTGATAGATTGGTATCTGACTTAGTCCTTGCAGGTGTTAACTGAGCTATAAAACCTACTGACTGCTGCTGTAGTGGAATAATCTAATTTAAATTCAAATTCAAATTCTAAATAGCTTTTATTACGTAGATCTGTACCTACAAAGATGTAATGTGTCTATATAATTCTAAAAATTACCATCGGATCGGAACGCAGCCACTCACTGAGAACATCCGGTGAAAGAAACTCAGCGGGCTTGTCTTTTTTCTTATAAATCTAATTTACAAAAATTTACTATATTTACAAATAATATTGTAGAGATTGGTATGAAGAGCAATTAATCCCAACCATTTCTGTCTTCTAAATATTCTGAAATCTTATAATAACCCTCACCATACAACTTAATCTTAATACATTTTTTAAATTTATTAAATGGTAAGTCTTTAATATGTTCGGGAAGGTTATTGTAATAAAGTATACATGACAGAATAACTGATTCTGTGGAGACGAGACTTATGCACAACAAGATTGTTTATAATAATTTAATAATTCCATTATCATGCGATGGGATCGTCACATTCCCACGTGACTTAACATAATGAAACAGCAGTTCTTTATTGCACGTCGACTTATCAGACACCTCTAATCCTTGCAAATAGTGTTTCAGCACTTTTAGAGAAGGCTCTGGAAAATTTCTTTGTTACATTTATTTTTTAAACAAAATAAAGTGTTTATTTAACTGTGATTATTATTGCGCTGATTTAGCGACTTTAGAGACGTTGTGCCTGATACTTTTTTTTTCATTGATTATAGTCTTAGAAATTAAGACCCGCAATTAGAGGATTCGATCCCGGTCGATTTTTCTAATCCCGGGATTCCGGGATTGCCTACAGCTAATCTCGGGATCCCGGGATAATCCCGTGATTGTATAGGTGACTTTCTAATAAGTGGTATGAAAAAAAACAGTTAAAAAACATCAAAATATTTTTTTAAATATTTAGTTAAATCTTTAAAAAACAAACAAAATCTATACATTAATACGTGATGCCAAAATTTAGACCCCTTTTTACGAAAATTACGCTGACGCAGGAGCATCAAATTTGGCACACTTATAGTTTATGTGTAGGAGAAGTGCAGAACGCTAATATTTTTAAATAATAATGCATTATAAAGTACATTAAACCAATAATTAAAACATTACCCACACACACAAACAAATATATTGATGATGACGATAAAAGATCACAGTTGTGGCACCAAAAAGTTTGGAAACAAAGTAGTTGGTCTTTAAAACTGAAGATGGCGTTCTTAACAAGATATTAAAATTTATTATGATCGAATTTCGACCGATGGGCGACCACTAGTTATACTTATTCTGATAAACTGACTAGCTGACACTACAGACTTGCCTAGTTTCTTTAGTTTTTGTTACAATCAACTCAAAAAAATAAACAAAAATGTATAAGACTATATGCCAAAGATATGAATGTCTATAGGTACTCATTTTTTAAATTAAATAGACTACACTGACAAAACATCTTCATCTTTTTATGTTTGACATAAAAACTTTCTTTGGATAATGACATTGTTTTCTTCTTAAAATTTAACTGAGTAGAAAATAACATTAAACAACAATATGAACCTGTTGCTAAAGAGTATTTATATTCCTTGATAAAAACATAGCCTCTACAGAAAATAGCGTTCGTTTTTTTCATCTTTATTAACTCAGACACATTAATGATTGTTGTTTTTTAATTAATTCATCGATTGTCACCAATTCACCAAAAATATCGATACTTACACGACGTTAAGCGATTTTTATACGTAATACTGTTGTACCGGTCGTTAGACAATACAAATTAAATCAGCAGTGTTTAAAAGATGGCCGTCAAAACGACAAAAGAAAGAAAGTAAGGACGTTTCGTTTCACGTACATTTGTATTCACATTTTTAAAAAACTATTGATCCCGAAAATCCCGGGATTTATGAAACTTAATCCTGAAAATTTAGGGACTAAAATATCCTGCCAGGGAGCTCGTAAAAGGCGAGCATAGGCTTACCGTCACTAACACTGTGACATCCTACTATGCGGTAGAGCTTCGCAGCAACTCGCCCGGATTTGTGCCATCGCCTTGTCTATTCCTGCCGCCTTAACGTCAGTGCTTACCATTGACGTGTTCCTGTTCGGAGGGTAAGGTAGCCGGTAAACTTGCTTTTGCTCAAGGAATAACATCCCGGCTTCAGGTTGGCAACGCACCATTACCACCTTTGGTGTTTCTAGGCGGCGTGAATTTCTTACCATCAGGAAATCCGTCTGCTTTTACGCTTTCCAATGTCATAAAAAAAACGTCACGGTGTTAGTGGAAACCTCACCTTATACAGTCTGCTTCGTCAAAAACTACGAAATCAACTCGGAAACGTTTTTTTTGTATGTATGTAGTACATATGTACGGGTTTGTCTTGTACCGGAATGTACAAGGTTGGTTCTGCATATAAAAAAGTCTTCTTTTATTCCTACCTTTGAAAGATAGCCAGCGTCTCTCGTCGATATCCACGTTAGCATCCCTATGGCGGTGGAGGGCGGGAAGAGACATCAAGTGAGAGGGGGGATGATAGTGCTTCTGCGCTTCTATCTTGGCAGCTTCCTTTATAGCCCGGAGACGTTCTAAAATTGCACCCAGTTCCTTAAGATGAAGAGGTGAGATGAATTATTTCATTTTAGTAGCTCCTGTATGAAGACCAAACGAGCGGATACATTTTTTAATGAGAAGAAATGAGTGCCATTTATTGGCAACAAATTTACTTAGTAGTGGTGCGGTGCCGCCCGAAAACATTTTAATCTTCTCGTATAAGTTTACCGGTTAGCTTTTTAACATAAAAAGAGGAGGGTTTCTTTCGTCAATCATCACAGTGGAAAGCCGTGTACCCATCTGGTGGTAGATTTTAGAAATACTCGTACATAGACTGGAAGCTGCAATATTTTAGCGGAACAAATAGTTAAGGGCGAGTCGTCACAGGACTACCACACATTTAAGGTCACAGATACATAATATATAAGTGTAACAACTTTTTTATCTCTGTTATTTTGAGTTATGAAGATGAATTATGATCGAGCACTGGTTACGTCGCTGCGTATAGTTCAACCGCATAACTGAAGAAGACGTAGAACGAGCGAGAGGTAGAGCGAGTTCCAGGAAGAACTTTACCCTTAAGATACAGGTAATTAGAGTGGGAATCATGTCGTACCAGGAGAATGAAATGGAGATAATTTTACGAACAAAAGCAAGAGTTCTTTGGTACCAGATCTAGAGTAGATGAATGTTTTCGACGTTATTCGTCGATAGTAGTGGAAGTTAGTATGACAATCACGATCAAATCGCTCAGGTGTTATCTGAAGGTGGTGGCAAGTGTCTCCGAAACCTGCATGTTTGTATGAAAAGGATGATTAATGTGGAGGAAGCAAGTCAAGTTTGCCAGGACCGCGAGGTTTGGCACTCGGTACCCTCTGCCTACTCCGTAATGGACTTGGCCTGAACATGTGTAGTGGAAGTTGCAACAGCAATTATTATCATGGAAATTATTGTTTAAGCAGTTGATTAAACACGAGATATCTTGAGATAATAATAAGATAATAAGTCTTTTACTCCCACAATAATGATTATTTGCAAATTGCAGTGATAAAAGTATTGTATATTAGTCATAAAAATGTAAACATATTTTAGAATAAAAGATATGCCATTTTTTAGACATAAATACGAGTGTAGATAGAGACGATAATTTAATACACAAAAAAAAGAAAAATAATACATACAATATAGGAGTAATAATAATTATTTATTTTATAGTTTATATGAACTTAATGAACGCCTCTGTGGTCTAGCGGTCCAGGTGTTGGACTTGACTGGACGAGGTCCCGGGTTCGATTCCCGGGTTGGGCAACAAAAAAAATTTGGTTTTTTCAATTTTTTAATAAAAAAAATGTTGCTCGGGATTGGATATGCGCCCGGTTGGCGATAGACTTGCCACACATTGTGGAACTTAGTGTCTTCGGCTAGACGTGGGTGCCCTGGTTGTGCCTCTGCCAACCTCTTCAGTGACTTGCGCGTGAAGATACTTTTTTTTATGATATGACTCTAGCAAACGGAAGAGGAATGTTTACGAATTTAGCAAACTCTGTAAATATGTATATTAGTTTGTGTTAGAGTGTTTCCTACTAAGTAGAAAATGTTTTCTACTTTGTATAATTATCAAAACTGATTCATGTAAACTGTATGAAACAATTAGTTAAGTTTCAAATGACATACGGTGGAGACCGCATTGAAAAGCAAAAGAAGAGGAAGGGCCTCAAAATGTATTTATGCTACTACGGGTATGCCTTTGTTACAACACACCGACGTACCTGTAAAATCTATGGTGTGTATAGGCCACGAATTACTGTTATCGTTAGAAGAGCCGTCCCACAATGTGATGCCCGATAAGTGGCAAACCTATCGCCAACTGGGCACATATCCAATTTCGAGCAACCTTTTTTTTTAAATTAGAGAATTGGAATAACAACATTTACCTTTTGTTCCCGACACGGAAATCGAACCCAGGAACTCATGAAGTCAAGTCCAACACCTTGACCGCTGGACCACAGAGGCGATAATAAATAAATAAATAAGAACACTTGCAAAAATGTTTAAGATCATCTAACTTCCTAAATTTACCTTGGAGTCATGATCAATGAAGTCAGCAGCAGGGCCATTGTCAGATGACGTTACATTTGCCGACAGCGAGGGGTCGTGGAAACTTACTCCAGCTTTGTGACGTTTCATTGTTTCTAAAATTAAAACAAAACGATTATACGGTCGGTCCAAATGGTTTTGAAACACAACCAAGAGTCTTCCGGCTTCGGCATGACCAGTAAGTCATGAACACTAAAATGTAAATGTCCGCGTTGTACGATTTCATTTGGACAAATTTTAGGATATCATTGATTTAAAAACCATCATCTTCATTCCGCGTTAGAACTTTTAACGTTAGACGGTTATATCTATTATTTGGATGTGGGGATTCAGGGCCCGCTTTCCTTCAACTACTTCTTGGTAGAGATGCAACTCGTCACTGGATTTCTTTGTGTGAGCACACACATGCATTATTTAGTCAGGCTTTAATAATTATATTTTGTCGTTTCCTAGTAGCTACAAGTCATTTAATTTTTTTATGTGATAAGACGGCAAAAATCCTCTCCATAAGATAAGAGACTACCGTGGCCCTATAGTTAGTATGTCATCAGTGTTAGCGTTCCCAACCGGTGGTAGTTTTTAGATTAATATAGACGCACTACACCGACCTTATTATGTCTTATGTGAAATGAATACATTATTTTTGTTGTTTTGTTGTAAATATCCTGTGGCTGGGATGATAGGTCAAATGTGAATGTCTACCGGTTACCTTAAGATCCGATCGTAACATGTTACTCTCATTATGGCGGCAGAAATAGGTAAGACGGTGGATCCCTACCCGGGGTCAGTTGCAGGCACGATATTCTATCATGAGCGCTCTTGTTGACAATTATTACCATTAACCATTCTCGCCTCTTAAGAGCTGCCTAGCCGAAAGGCAATTCAATTCGATTCCTTTATTTTGTAAGTACAACATTTGGAACATTTGAAACATGTCCAGATAAAATAAATTAAAATAATGTTTGACAAGTACATTATTACTCGTATTATTATTTATTGTTACGTTGTTGTGTAAAATTATTACACACTTTATTGTATACATACAAACATACATACATATCTTCACGCCAAGTCCCTTACGGGATAGGCGGAGAGTATCGAATGCCAGATCTCACGATCCTGACAAACCTGTTCTTCGGCTTCCTCCACATTCATTACCCTTTTCATACAAACACACCGGTTTCGGAGACTCTTGACACCACCCTCGGATAATATCCGAGTGATCTGATCGTGGAATGTTAGTCTCCCCGGGTACCTACATCCATCCACATTCGCATTGTATATCTGCGTTGTTAGGCTTTCATCTGTCATTCTTTCCACTTGGCGTAAAGGTATGTGTATGTATGTATGTATGTATGTATGTGTGTGTGTGTGGGTGTGTGTGTATGTATGTATGTATGTATGTATGCATGTATGTATGTATGTATGTACGTATGTGTGTATGTATGTATGTATGTATGTATGTATGTATGTATGTATGTATGTATGTATGTATGTATGTATGTATGTATGTATGTATGTACAGTCGTGGTCAACTAATTAGGGACACTCTTTGGTTAAACCGAATTGTGAATTTATTTTTTATTTTCCAACGAGTCTAAACCATATTCCATATCTCTTACATGTAAGTATAATTAGTCATTTATGTGCCCGATTATACAAACAATAACAACTTCTTAAACATTAAACCTCTTTATAGTAAGCTGATAGATTATCGTAGTGCTATTTGTTCAAATAATGCTGGCTGGCCATTTAATTAGGGACACTGTGATATTGCGTTCTATTTTCAAAATTTGAATCTCAATACTTTTTTACTTCTTCTCTTATTGTTTCGTGGTAGTTTTGGCGGCAATCCCGAAGACACTAACTGCCTTATTCATAAAAAGTAGTTAAATAACCTCCTAAACATTGCTTAACTA
>NJDC01014040.1:15134-29767 GCA_002245475.1 Calephelis virginiensis | reverse complement strand
TTGTTTATGGACTTATTGTATGAAAACCCAACAGAAGATCTTTGTGCTTACTCGCTCTCTTATCGCATAAAAACCCTATTCTCTAAACCGGAACACGACAATAATATTCTGAAGTTCTGGAAAAAATAAAGTACCAATTTTATTGTTAAAAGATGTGCCTAATCTGATTTCAATAGTAACACAATTTGGTATTCTAGATTTGAAACTATTGAAGAGTTTCCGCGCCATCGTGGATCGAGTGGAAAGATGGTCAGAGTTTTTTCAATTAGTGAATTTCTTATTTTATTGAGTCATGTTTCGTTTAGTGAGAGTACACAAATAAAATAATCATGTAGAACGATGGGATCACCCAATCCATATTATGTAACATGATATATTTAACCTAAAGTATGACCCACCATTAGTGTTTATTTAAGCAATTATTTCAATAGATCTGTCTCAGTGGGATATCTAGACTTTATCAATAATAGTCTAATAACGTTTATTGAATTATAGCCCATAAAACTGTCCACGCTCTAGATCGCCGAGCCTGCCAAAATGACGCTGGGAGGTCAATTAGTCTCATATTGTTCATATAATATAATATGTATTGACTATCCATCTCGCCTCTGTGATCTAGCGATACAGGTGTTGGACTTGACTGGATGAGGTTCCGGGTGTTTGAGTCGGGTCGGGTAGCAAAAAGAAAATTCGGCTTTTCCAATTTTCTAATAAAAAAATGTTGCTCGGGATTGGATATGTGCCCGGTTTGCGATAGGCTTGCCACCTGTCACGTTATGGGACTTAGTGTCTTCGGCTAGTCGTGGGTACCTGATTGTGCCTCTGCCTACCTCTTAGGGGATATGGGCGTGAAGATACTTTATGTATTAACTATTCTATGATTGCATACCACTGGATGTTTTTTGAAATAACTGTTAATGTTAGAATATTGTTATTTCAACTTTTTTATAAAATGAAAAAGTGAACAAGCTCTCGTATTTCTTAATGTTGATAAGTAGGTGGTCTATAGATTTCAAAAGTAATTTCCAAACAGAACATAGAATTTTTCTATTCCTGCCGCCATAAATTCAGTACCGTAACCAAATGAGACAATAGCATGCCATGTCTCGGTTTCAATAGTATGGTAGGTATGGTAGGTATGGTGGTGGTAGGTGTTGGTCTAACTTACTCAATAACTATAAAATTAGACAACCTCAACAAAGCAACACAATAAATATGACAGTACACCTATAAACCAAGTTTCCTATTTACAGATATTTTCCGTTAGTCACCAATAAGCTGTTACAATATTAGTTTTTTTAAGAACTCCCCATAGTAAATAATAGGCATAAGCGTTATAGTCGTGAGTAGAAGATATATAAAAAGTAATTATTATCACTACATAGTATAAAACAAAATCGTGCTCTCTCTCCCCTTGTCCCTTTTTATGCTTAAATCTTTCAAACTACGCAACAGATTTTGATGCGGCTTTTTTTAATTATAGTGTTTAAAGAGGAATGTTTATATGTATATTTTATACCCGTGCGAAACCGGGTCTGGCCGCTTGTTATTATTATATAAGGTAGTCAATACCACACGTGATAGTACTATATTGCAAAATTTTTCTTAAATATACATACATATATCTTCATGCCAAGTCCCTTCGAGTGCCAAACCTCACGATTCTGACAGACTTGTCTGACTTCCATCACATTCAGTAACTTTTCATACAAACACGTTGGTTTCGAAGACTCTTGACACTACCCTTGGATAATATAAGAGCGACCTGATCGTGGAATGTTAACCTTGGTCTCCCCAGCTACCTCCATCCATCCACATTTGAATTGTGTATCTACTGTGTCAATCTCTAATTTGTCACTTTTTCCACATGACCGAACCAGTGGAGCATACTCTATCTCATTTCAACACCAGCACTTTCTTTCAATTCCCCTCTTCCAAGGATCTTCTTTTTATAAAAGCGGTCAGGGAGCGTTACATCACAGATTTTCCGTAGTGCTATCATTTCGACCGCATCTATTCTACTCTCATGCATGTTTCTGACAAACTCTCGCTTCCATACAACAACGTTGGGATAAGCACAGAATTATGCAAAGCGAGTCTAGCATCTTGACTCAAAACCTTGCTTTTAAATAGCTTACCCAGCGTTCTATACACACTATTCCCTGCACACACTCCCTTTTCCACATCCGCGGTGTACCTTCCATCCCTGCTAAAAGCACAACTAAGATATACAATTTCATTCACTTGCTCCAACACTACGTCATCAACTAAAACTCTTACATCCGTTCAGGCTACATCTCCTTCAAACACCATTACTTTGGCTTTTATCGCATTTTTAGTTTTATAGTTCCAAGAGATAATAGACATGAATATTTGTAGATCAAATAACTCCAGCTTAAAACCGACACGCAATCCTGAGAAAAACGGTATCGCCAAACAGACGGAAGGACAGCAAATTACCCTGTAAAGTTCAGTTGTCCCTGAAAAGGTATCCAAGTACTCGACTCGACTGACATGTTAATTTTAAAAGTCTCATATCAAAGAGCAAAATGAGCTCTTAAGGTGCTACCTCATAATGTGTAGTAAACTAAAATCTTATAAATCCGTATATCCCATTGGAAGATGAGATAATAAAGAATGAATTCATACATTCTTGCTCTAATAAAAACAGGAGTGAAATACCCTTGTTTACAACAAGTAAATAACCTAGAATAGCACAGAAGTGGCGATTATCATGGCACTCCCCACCGCACTAATATTATCGTAAAACACTGTTTAAAAATAACATGTATGCTTATTAATGTTTTTTGTTTTATATTATACATTCAAACAGTTTAATTTTTTAAGGTGAGGGTTTGTTAATATGAAGTTCATGATTCTCTTTAAGTGTTTCCTAGGATAATGGTAAGATAATTAAGTAAGTAAGATGATAAGATGCGTAAGATAAATGCTACTTACTTTTGACACAAAGGATATATACAGGAGTTTTAAGCGGCAAAAACGTCTACAGAAATTTACACAAGGTTTGCACCATGAAGCAATCAATATAGTTTCATGATAGTGACACAGACCTCAGGAAGAATTTGATTGGTAGAGATGCTGCGTAATTTCTAAGTAAATCTTACATCTTATAACGCGTTGTAACAAATTTTTATTAGTAAGGCCGATAAAATTTACGAAATACATTTAAAAACACTGCTATGATTGGACATTCAGCTGAATATTTCTAATGCTGACTTAAAACTGGTTACATTTCAACGAACTTCTTTAGATTTTTTGCTCAATTAGCCATAATACGAGCGCGAGTGCTTTTCCCATAAAATATGTCAGTCTTACCCTACAAATCCTCGAAAATAGATATTTGTACTGTGTAACATATTCATATGAACGAATTAAGTAGTGTGGGTGGCCCCCACGATTTTAGATTTTTATAGATTACACGATATCTACTAGCTTATGCTCCCGATTTCGCTGCTGCAGAAAATAATTTTCTCAGATTTTAGGTTAGACCCTTGTCTATGAAATGGTATTTTTTTATTGAAAAATATGTATTCACCTACACGGTAACAAAAAAAAAACACATAAAGTAATATTTTTTTAAGTAGATATAAATCCACGAAACTTCTCCTAGTTGCCTTTCCTAAAATGTTTGTTTCGAAGAGACACCTTAAACATTTAGTAATATTTACGAACATATGCCATATTCTATACAAATGTATATTTTTTATACTTACTTAAGCAGGAACGAGCTTCTGTAGACAAGGATCTGAAAAAAAAATATTCTTCATTCATTACTGTATTCAAGAGTACCAAAAATGACATATCTGATTCCAATTTCCAAATAGCGTAAAATTGAGGTTCAAGAGTAACTCTACTGTTGACGACGACGACGACGGTGATGGTGGTCTGTAGACAACATATATTTCCTACTATTAAAAATTCCGTCTGTTTATTAATCAAGAATACTAATAAAAATACGGTACATGTTAATGCTAGGGCAGGAAGCTACCACACGTTCGTGTCCCGTTGATCAGATAATACTATAATTTGGCAAGCCGCCATGTCACCAAGAGTAGAGTCGGCTATTTCGAGCGTAATACTGATGCAAGGTCGAGTAACCAGGGACGATGGGGGTCAGTGGATTTATGTCGAGTAAAAATAGAACCAACCCTTCAAAGATATAAACAATGGGCGTTGGTGGGTAGCGTTTATTACAAAAAACACAACTTTTTTTAATTTTAAGTAAAAAAATATATAAAATTAAATTAAACTTGAATAAAATATTGAACTGAAACTCTGTCATTAAGATAGTATTTATGGAGAATATATTCATATTTATCTTTACGCCCATATCTTGCAAGCCTATAGCCAACCGGGCACAAATCCATATCCAGGCAACATTTTTTATTTAGAAAATTGGAAAAACCAAAATTTATTTTTGTTGCCGGACCCGCGAATCGAACTCGGGACCACTAAATCACTCTACATATATTTAAACCTGTACCTTTTGTCTCAGACCAAACTCATTTAGTAGATACACAGAACTGTGTATACAAAAAACGTAACTACCCGCGTAAACGGTAAATAAACATACTAAAAATTTCGACAAAAGATTTGAACCCTCATTAGCTCATTCGTCAGCTTGAGATGAAAGGGTATAGGTTCAAATTCTGCCTGCGGTGCAATTTTTCCTTTCTTTAAAATTTGTAGCAATTCAACCCAAGCATAGGGCAAGTACTAAAATGATATACTCGTACTTTGTACACGAATGTTTTACTCTACTTCTCTAAAGGCGGATTTTACCAATCATATTAAAAACTGAGTTTAGTAAAACTAAATTTAGTGTGAACGAGTTAAATTATTGTATGTGATCCCTTTCATAAGCTTTTGTAAGTACCTTTTTAAATTTGACAATTTTTTTCTATCTGAGAATCTGCATACCACGTAAACTAGTTGAATAATAAAATATTTACTATAACCAACATTTCTTAGACAATATGCAAAATGCATATGCATATATGCATAACAAAATGCATGTGTCTCGTCTCCACAGAGTAAGCCATTCTTTCATGGGCCTATGTATACAGCTCTACAATAAAATTCCCAATTATATGAAAGAAATTCCAATTAATAAATTTAAGAAATGTGTTAAATGTAAATTAAATCAAAAGGGTTATTATAACATTGCTGAATATTTAGCAGATAAGACTGCTTGGGATTAATTGCTCCTCATGCCAATCTCTTATAATATATGATGTATCATTACATAAATTTTTGTAAATATATTGTAAACTAAGAAAAAAAGACAAGCCCGCTGAGTTTCTTGCCGGATCTTCTCAGTGTGAGGCCGCGTTCCGATCCGGTGGTAGATTTATTATTATATAGACCCGTCACAAGTGCCTCTTGTAGGTTTATGTAAAATAAAGATTATTTATTATTAATGATTTATTAATAATGATTTATTAATAATAATAAATTGACTAAACTCGTTTTTACGTTGATCACGTTTAAATTAAACGGTGAAATCCAGCCTAAACCTTAGTTTTAATTAACGCTGCGCAGTAATAACAGTTACACCAACGTCTTTGTGAACTATGTAATATTAACACTCTTATAGCATTGATCTGTTTTGCCGTCATAGTGATAGATATTATGCTTGTTTAATAATAATCAAATAATATCCTTGGACAAGTTAAACGAATTGATTCTAAATCAATCGGAAAAATAGCAGGAAAAATGCAAAAAAACAATTATTTAATCAATACAAACTGTTAGTAGTTGTTCTGTGTCGCTGTCTCGGTAAGATATGGGGCCATTTATGCTAAAATACGTCAGCAATATACTGTTTTTTTTCACACAAAGCAATTATGGATCTTGGCGACAAAAATACACAAGATTAACATTAGTAAGCTTTATAAGACTAGTGTTTCCAAAACACGATTCATTTCACTTTGCTCGATAGAAAAAAATCAAAAAGTTAACCCTTTTTTGGAAGCAAAACTCAACTGTCTACTTCAATTATGAAAATATCGACACCAGATTTAATATAAACATAGATAAATATTATACCTAAAAGATAACTGTTTCAGTTTTTATATTTTTTTTCAAATTACTTTTATAGTGTCAAAAATAGTGATTTGGCGCTTAAGATATTTACTTTAGAGCGCAATATTTCATAGTAATCATGGAACGGGGGAGTGCGCTGATTGGCTCTTCTGGCTGACTAAGTATGGGGCCTTAATAATAAATAAGTAATGTAAGGATCATAATATAACTATATGGTAGAGATTGGTTCAGTTGTGCTCAGTAAAAGTATTATTAAATTTCCAATTTTTATTTTGAATTTATGACGTCGTGAGTGGGTTATTAGTATGCCATAACTCAATGTATCCGTGTCCGTTTGCAACCGATACATCAAGTGGGACAACATCCGCCGTCCAAGCGGATATATATCCGTATTTCAGGACGCACCTATGATTTATATTACTTACGTAAACCATTACACATGTAAATGTAATTTAAAATTTATAAAAGTAAGTATCATCACGCCCATATCCCCGAAGAAGTAGGCAGAGGCACAACCAGGGCACTCACTACTATCCGAACTATTCGTATCCTGGTCGCAGAGGTGGGAGTTGGGAACGTTAGTTAGGCTTGTCACATTCTGTGTCATTATATATCAGGATTATTTGCCAAAACGGTTACACTGCTTACGCGGAATTAGCAATATAAAGGCTTATTTCACATCAGGTATAATGGGTTTCCGCAAAGTAACGCTTGATTCATTAAAATAAAAAAATATATTTTTAAGTTAAATTTAATACCCGGTTGATTTCTGGTAAACTTAAACATGTTTAGAAACACCTATTGGCATTAGGTTCATCTTTATGCAGATATTATTAGAAAAATGCAAAATTTTAAACAAAAACTTGCTTGCTTCTTTGACAAATGGTAAGCATAAACGCCGAACGATAATCAACGAGGCTAGGCGAGCTTTGACTATCTAATCTATTTCTGTGTTAATGTTGAAATAGGTTCTTAAACTTTCGCGTGATAACGGAACGTACAAACTTAGGTTCAAATTTTAAAAATAATATTAAGGCTCAACCTCTAATGGTACTTAAATGACTAAGAAATAGCAGGGTCACGTGACGAAATTGCGTTGAAACAAGTAAAAATGTGGTAAGACTGCTAGATGATCATATCTATGATCATAGCCTAAATGGTGATGGATACCAGTTGCTCCTCAGCCCCATCTCTTCAAAGATACGGGCATGAAGGTATCTACTATCTTAAACCCAGATGAATAAGTAAAATAATATTTTAAATTAACATGAGCGTATCATGATCAAATGTGTCTTCAGGGATTCAAAATGCAGATTATATTTCGTTGCGGTAAAATATTTTTGATTAATTAACATTGACATAATTTGTAGAGTTCATACTTATTACAATCTATTGCCATAAACTTAAAAAAGAAAATAAGTAATATGTAATAGTAAAAAAAAATGTTTCAAAAAATTGGAAAGGAAATATTTACGTACTACATTGACATTAAAATTACGAGATACCTCTGTCGCCTCTGTGATCTAGTGGTTCAGCGTCGTACTTGAATTCTTGAGATCCTGGGTTCAATTACCGGGTCGGGCAATAAAAAACATAAGAAAATGTATATTTTCAATTTTTTAATAAAATTAGCCGGTTGACAAGAGGCTTGCCACCTATCACGTTATGGGACTTAGTGTCTTCGGTTAGTTGTGGCGCTTCTACCTCCCTCTTCTTTGATATGAGCATGAAGAATATACCCATTATATTATTTAATATAAGGAGCTTTTAAAGAGTACAAAAAATGTGTACAGAAAATACTATGTTTACTTGGACAAGGTTATACCGTTTCAATAGTACCATACATATTAAATACCACATTGACTATACGTATCATTTTTTATAAAGCAAGACGAAAGCTAACAAACACGTAGTGTTTTGGCGGTAAGAAACAACTATGGTCTAGAGTCTAGACTGTACCACGAGTGGTCTTCTTAGCAGTGAACCATTTGCCGTTAATCTATGCTTGCCTATTCTGAG
This sequence comes from Calephelis virginiensis, assembly GCA_002245475.1. Lineage (NCBI taxonomy): Eukaryota > Metazoa > Arthropoda > Insecta > Lepidoptera > Riodinidae > Calephelis > Calephelis virginiensis. The sequence continues at coordinate 21,682 of NJDC01014040.1, read as the reverse complement.
CTTCTGGAAGGGTAGTAAATTGTCCATTCTACAGATCTTGGACCTGTATGTAGGTATGCGATAGCCTATTAATGAAAGCAGTAGACCACTACCTGTCAAGATTAACTTTAGCTTCGACAGAATAAAACCGCTTAATCCAATTAATGCATATTTTTATGGGATTGGTATTCAAACACACAAAAAATGTGGCAAAGACAGCAAGCACGCGGCTCCATCATAAGAGATAACCACCGCATATAAATACCTTAGATGTGTAGTGCGTCGCTGTCCTGTGACCAGGGTGTTAGGCCAATTGTATAAGTTTACCTGCTACCCTACCCTCCGAACCGGAATATGACATTGTCATTATGACGGCAGGAACAGATAAGACGATGGATTCCTACCCAGTTATGTAGCTGCACAGTGCTCTACCTGCTGCCAGACAAGACAGCAGGAACTCTAGTTCACACAGAGGACCCGGACCAACACAGGGAAAAATATGATGAAAAGAAATTCAGATGCCCGTGTTGGTTCCGGGCTCCTTTGTAAAATAGACCATCTGCCTTACTTTTGTTAAACTTTCTTTTGCTCGAGGCCTAATATACCGGTCTCATTTTGGAAACGCACCATTATCACATATGGTAAATCTAGGCGGCGTGAATTCACTATTAGGAAATCCGTACGATTGTTTGACTTGCAATATCATAAACAAAAAAATATGCTACCGAAGATATTAAGGGTGCATTGTAAACTGAAGAGAGGTGCTTGTAGCATATTGAGTGGATAAATTTGAAGTACTCTGACTTCTCTAACCCTCAAAAATCCAAACACTGCGAGCACTGGCATTATGGAGCAGTCGACAGGTATATGACAGAATGCAGCGGAAGCGTTGTTGCATTATCACGGTCATGGTCACGGTGATAGTGAGAAAACCCGATAGGCCAACCTTAAATGGCCCGCAATATAAATCGAATGAATCATACCATAGCCACGAATAAGCCAATTGATGCAACGTTTCTGGCCTACAGTGGATAATAAATTTGAAATGTAAATATCTGGCAACTAATTAAGGAAGCATTTGATTTGATGACGGTATAATTTGGCTTGGCTGGTGCTGTTTATATTTGTTTGCGAATTAAACTTATGGTTGTAATTTATGCCCACAGGCTGATGGAATGTTGGAAATGATACAGGCTAATCTTTACTAGTGGTCGCCCATTGGTCGAAGTACGACCATAATAAATTTTTAATAACTTGGTAAGAACATTATTTTAATTTCTCAAACTACTTTATTTCAGAACCTTTTAGTGTGCCATCGTGTGTGTGTGTGACGTGTGTGATCTTTTATCGTTATCATCGATGTATTTGTTTGTGTGTGTCAAATGCATGGTAGTGTGGGTAGTATTTTATTTATTGATTAAATGTACCTATAAGCATTATTATTGAAAAATATTTCTCCTACACATAAACTATAAGTGTGCCAAATTTTATGCTCCTGCGTTCGAGCAATTTTCGTAAAAAGGGGTCCAAAGTTTTCGCATCACGGAATATATATATTAATAATATAGATGCTTGTCCTTAGATAGTAGGCAAAGTTATTAGTAGTTTGGTACAATTTCAACATGTTTCACAAAAAGAAATGTCTGTTACCTCCAAACTCCAACATGTTATGGTTACTTGAGAGTATGCACATATACAATAATTTTAGGGCAGGACCTATTAATATTTTTTTAAATCAGTTCAGAAATGAAGCGAAGAGTAACATACACAAAAATATATTCTTATTTAGGTAAGTTTAAGAAATTAGAATTTAATATTGTTCGACGGTTTTCGGTCCAATACATAGATGAAACAATTTATTAAAAAAGTTAAATGCTTTCATTTTTCGTGGTTTTATATATATATATATTATTTATTTATTATAGCCTGTTTATTTTTCTACAACGAACTACAAGAATTTTAGTACTACAACCTATTAGGTTCCTAAGTCATATTCAATTATGGATACTGCCCTCCTACACATAAACCCTAGTCATAACTCGTATTTTCGATTACAAGCAACAATATTACAATTGATGTCGATATTAGCGCTGTTACTTCGTTTGAATTATTCTGTAAATTTCAAAATAAGGATGTTTTACAGTTTTTTTATATATATATAGAGATTATGAAGCCATATTACTACTGGAGGTTATATATAACAAATACCTGATGTCATTTGCAAATACTCCTAACTCTCTTTCTCTCTCTAATGTATCGACTTCTCTTTCGTTTTGACTTTATTTTTGACATAAAGAGTTTTGGCGCTATCAAGTGAAATGATGATGGTAGCTTTTTCGTAATCATTAAATTTCGTGTTTATATTGAGTAAAATTAATCAATTTTGGTGGCATTGTGTATAACTTAGTTCAGTGATAGTGCACAAATTTAATAATCATGACGAAATAATTGCATTTCCTCATGCTAAATCTCATGAAATGAGCTTGAGTAATGCAGTCACCGCTTTACTCACGACCTTGACATGACTTTCTTTGACGACTTATGACTTATTTTGAATAATTTAAACCCGATTTTATTAAATGGGGTAAGTAAATGCAAATTCCAACTTATGGCAAATACTAATGTCAGTGCCAAAAATTAAAGAAAAAAAGACTTGCAATGAGAGGCCAGTACATAAAAGTGAGTCAGCATTATTTGTAAATGATATCTGGTCTTTGTTATGAGAATAATGTTCAGTAGTATTGTAGCTTCATAGTAGATATATAGGTAGGTGGATCCAAAAGTAAAGTGTCGTCCCTAAATAAATTAGATTAGGGGCTCTATGAACTTGCCTATTGTTCCCTAGCCCATTATCGAGAGTGCCCTTTCATAAGATGCCCTTGTCTGTGTTCTACAACAAACGGCACCGAGGACATGCTCATAAACTACGTCCATTTAGTATGTATATATTTATGTGATTGCGTTTTTGATATGTTTGGAAGATAATATATTTTTGAATAATATTTTATTACCTCTGTGGTTTAGCGATCTAGGTGTTGGATTTGACGTCATGGGGTCCTGGGTTCGAACCTCGGGTTATGTAACAAAAAAATTGAAAATTTGAAACTTCAATTTTCTAACAGAAAATTGGTTGCCAATAGGCTTGTCACTTACTGACTGACTTAGTGTCTTAGGCTACTCGTAGGTGCCCTGGCTGGGCTTCTGCTTACTTCTTCGGGGAAATGGGCGTTAAAATACTTAATATTTTCATTTTTGGCACTCGATACACAAATTCATAATATTAATAATATATTAGACTACCAGTTTAGTTTATGACAGCATTATAATACTCTTTGTCCACCTCGTTGCTTGAGGGGCTAGTGTCACGTTTACTACTAGCTGCCCCGGCAAACTTCGTTCCGCCCGTTAAGTTTGTATGGAGAACATAAAAATGTTGTTTTTTCAAGTTTTCTCGCAGTATTTCCTTTTTTCTTATCTTTTGAACCTTCCCTGGACTTTCAGTTCCAGCCAAATCAGTTCAGCTGTTCTTTAAATTTAGCGAGGCGAGCGAACAGCTGTTGATTTTTAATTTTTATTTATAAGAAAAAAAAGAAAAAAAAAGATAATAGCCGTGATGTTGCTGTAATAAGCGAATTTTTTTTCAAAGTACTCGTATTATTATTAAGTTTATGTTGAATTATGTATGTGATTTTAAAATTTAATTTTGTACATATAGCATTATTAAGTGTTTAAAGATTGCCAATATCACTACATCACTACATAGTATAAAACAAAGTCGCGTTCCCTGTCCCTTTGTCCCTTTTTATGTTTAAATCTTTCAAACTACGCATCGCATTTTGATGCGGTTTTTTAAATAGATAAAGGGTTTGAAGAGGAAGGTTTATATCTATATTTTATGCCCGTGCAAAGCCGGGGCACGCCGCTAGTCGATTAATATAATGAGTTCTGGTTAGGTTGCAGTTTCTAAGGTAAACAATTTACATGGCCAATGGAAAACGGAGATAATAATGGTGCGTTGCCCATCTGAGACCGTATTTTTAGCCTTTTGCATAAATGTTAACAGTTATTTTTAAACTCTCAACTGAAATACGACAGTGGCAATCACTACAATCGTGGCGACTGGAATGTGTAACCAATACGGTAAAAGCGATGTGCCAAATGAAAAATAACCTCATCCAGTGATAGGATTTAAAATTAAAAAAAAATACGGATAAATTACCGCCTCGTTGGTCGAGTGGCTAACGTACACGCTTAACTACATCGACTAAACGTGAGGCTCGGGTTCGATTGCCGACGGGGGCAGGCATTTGTATGATGAACATTTAGATGTCTACATTCCGGGTCTGGGTGTTTATTAAATTAATTCTGGTATCTATTTAAGTATTTCATAACACGAGCATGCTTATTTTATGCTTTTTATGCTTACTTTGGGGTTAGCTTCAATTTGTTTAACTTATCCAGGGATATTTATTTATATTGTGTTAAAATATAAGCCCAGTAACTGGTTGCTTGGACGACCCTGGACTCAATTACTTTGACACATTAGGGCGTTGCCACAAACAGTTTCGTAAGCCATGGTCTATACTAACAATAACTTTAGTTTATGAAAGTTTCAACTGAGATGACATTATACTTTCACGCTCATATCCCCAAAGAGATAGGCAGAGGTACAACCATGGCACCCACGATTAGCCTAAGATACTAAGTTACACAACGTGATAGGTGGCAAGCCTATCGCCAACCGGACACATATCCAATACCGAACAACATCTTCTTTTATTTGGAAAAAACAAATTTTATTTTTGGTGCCCGACCCGGGATTAAAACGCGGGACCTCATGCACCGCTAGACCACAGAGGTGATATATTTTTAGATGAAAATAAATATACGCCTCATTGTATAACGAAAATGAAAATCAAATTTATTTATTTGCTGAATATGAGTGTTAAAATCTGTTACAAAATATATTTGTTAATACCAATATATTATTCTATCACATTGTGGTGTGCAAATATTATTAAAATCATACAAATTTATTATTTAGAGTTATAATTTATGTTTTTATATTTGAACAAAATTTAACAATATGATTAGGTTTAACCCTAACTACAATAAGCTACCATCCTTTCCAAACCTAGCCAGTCAGGAGAAACTTCTCAACAACCAGGATTAACCCTAAACTAAACTGCCTTTAAGATACCAAAGGTAATCGTTGCAAAATTCAGGACTAGATGTAGAAACTCTATCGCCTCTGTGATCTTGCGGGTCGGCGTAGGGCTTGGCTACTTGAGATAGGTCAAATAAAAAACTATAAAATGCGTATTTTCATTTTTCTTATAAAAATTACGTTGCCTTAGATTGGATATGTGCTCGGTTGGCGATAGACTTGCCACATATCACATTGTAGGTTGTGTCTTCGGCTAGTCATAGGTGATCTGGTTGTACCTCTGCCTATCTCTTTGGGCGAGAAGATACATATTACTAAACATCCAAATGAATTAAATTTGAACTCTAACTTGAAATATCGGATAAAATATTGAATGAAGCACTGCTAACTTTAATAAGAAATCTATGTCACGTAAAACACGTCTTGAAGATTTTTAAATTTGTAAAATAGAGTTTTGCAGTTTTTCCGTGCTTGTAATAAATTAAATGAGCCTTACATATTCTCAAGAAAAGAGATCATTCATTGTTAAAAGGACAATGACGCAGCTGTGAGACCGCTGCAGTAGCAACTGTTAGTGATAGTCGGAGATCACTTTTAGATTAAGCGCTTACTCGTTTGCATCCTCTTTCATTTATATATATAAAAATCAATGCCACTTGCTGTTGTAATTTCATAACTCAAGAACGGGCTCACCTATCTAAACCAAATGTTAAGGCTTTGTTCGGACTATTTAGTAGATGGTTTATGTGGAGTTTGAATAAAATCGGTCAAGCGGTTCTTCATTTATCACACTTTTTGTAACAAATGAATTCAATAAATGGCGGATCATTTTGTTGTTGGGTATTTTTCAGTCAAATTGAAACTTTTTCTAGTAGGATTGTGCTGTCATATTGAAACTATTTTCAGTTGTACTTTTTTTTCTTTTTTCGTGTTGTGTCATTCATGCGGTTATTTCTTTTTCGAGGTGCTTCAATTTAAGCAAATTATATCCTTTTTATATTTCATTTTATACCTAGCGAAGTACATATCGGGCCGCTAGTAAAAAATAAATAAAAGAACAAATTGTACAGGTTTTAATTTGTGCTTAAGGTGGTTTCCTAAATATTCGTTTATCACAGGGTCTTTGCATATTAAGTTACATGTAGGTGCTGGCGTTTGAACCAAGTTACTGTAGTATTTTCTTTCTTGCATCAGTTTTTGGCACTAGCGTGAGCATTTGCCATAAGTCAGGTTGAAATTTGCATCAAGTTGAATTATTCAAAATTAGTCATAAACCGTCAAATAAAGTCATATCGGGGTCTTAAACACACGGGGTCATTTAATGAAATTTTGCAACGGCGAGAAAATACACGATACTCTATTTTTTCAAGATCATTTTATTTCTTCACTTTAACTGTACAAA
>NJDC01014023.1:0-15232 GCA_002245475.1 Calephelis virginiensis | reverse complement strand
GTGCTAAAATAAAAATACATGTATGATAAATCTATAATGATATTTAATATTTATTTATTGTATTTATATGTAGGTATTTCCCAGTATTCAAATATTTTTTATAAACTTTGTGGGTATCTACGTACCTATCTGTGGACGGAATCTTACAACGTCTTTCACCTAACTAAAAAGATAGCTAAAACTTCAAACACTTGTCAAGGGCCAAGGATGAAAATTATTATGAAAGATTAATATGTTCCGAATCTCGAAGATCTGGCGCCGAACTCACAATAGGCACCTAGGTATTCTTTTTTAAGAGCTTTCCTCGCGTGCGCTGCGTTAATGGGCAAAACTAAATACGAGTACCCAATATGACATAATATATATAAATAGCCTCGTTGGTCGAGTGGCTAGCGTATACGCCTAACTACATCGACCAACCGCGAGGCTCGGGTTCGATTCCCGACGGGGGCAGGCATTTTTGTGATGAACACTTAGGTGTCTACATTTCCGGGTCTGGGTTTTTATTAAATATATTCTGGTATCTATTTAAGTATTTCTATGTATTTGAATCGTTGACTAACACCCATAACACAAGCATATAATTTGTTTACTTTGGGGTTAGATTCAATTAGTGTAAGTTGTCCAGGGATATTTATTTATTTATTTATTTATAGACATAAATAAATATTCCCGGACAAGTTGCACAAATTGAATCCAACTCCAAAGTTAGCAAATTAGACAAATTAGGTTTTTATCACGGGTGACGGATTTCAGTTAACGATTTTATTACATAAAAATACTTTAATAGATACCGGAATTTTATTACCCAGATCCGGAAAAGCAGACATCTAAATGTTCATCTCTCAAATGCCTGCCCCCGTCGGGAATCAAACCGGAGCCTCGAGGTCGGTCAGTGTAGTTAGACGCGTACCCTAACCTCTCGACCAACAAGGTGGTTAAACTGTTGTGATAATCATTCCTTTTTAAATCTTGTACGGAAAGAAAGTCAACCTTAATAGAATTGCTTAGTAGGTATAACACAGGATTAAAATATGTATTAGATATTTATAAACATGTATTTTATTACACCTATTACATACTTAATTTAGTAACATACCAACAGCATTGCCATTTACTGTTTACAGTTGTTTTGTCAATCCATCCAGGGATCCATTAAATTTTACACATAACAATATTTCAACCTACAGAATTTAAACCTATTTACAGAATAATTACATACTGTAAGATATTTATTTACAGCATTTACTTATTTTAAAACTTATTACATAATTGAATTGGCGAAAACATGTAGGTATGTGTTATTCAAAAGATTTTTTTTGTCTGTTCATGTACATAATTAGCTTTGGTGTCAATTGTTATAAAAAATGTGGCCAAGTGCGAGATGTGCTTGCCCATAAAGGGTTCCGTACCAGTTAAGAAATAAGAAAGGGCATGTCTCCGCTGGTTCAGTAATGTGGAAAGAATGACAGGTGAAAGATTGACAAAGCAGATGTACAATGCGAATGTGGATGGGTGTTGGTACTCGGGGAGACCAATGTTCACATGCAATGTTCAAATCGCTAGGATATTATCCACGGGTGGTGTCAAAAGTCTTCGGAACCGGCGTGTTTGTATGAAAAGAGTAATGAATGCAAAGGACGCCAGATAGGTCTGGTAGGATCGTGAGATTAGGCAAGTGATACCTTTTGCCTACCCCGTAAGGGACTTGGTATGTAGATGCCTACTCCCTAAGGGACTAGGTATATAGATGTATCGAATGTATATATGTAGTAAGTTTTGCAAACAAAAATTAGGAAATCGAGTGGTATTTAAGATAATAACGGGAAGTTTTAGATGAAATGAAATTGTTTTGTTTAGTACTCAGTAGTTTTCTACTACTCTACTACTACTACAAGCTACTGCTACTTTATCTAAAGTAAAAAAAAAAAGTATCTTCACGCCCATATCACGATGAGGTAGGCAGAGGCACAACCAGGGCACCCACGACTAGCCGAAGACAACAAGTCCCACAATATGATAGGTGGCAAGCCTATCGCCAACTGGGCACATATCCAATCTCGAGCAACGTTTTCTTTTATTGGAAAATTAGAAAAACCCAATTTTCTTTTAGTTGAACGACCTGGGATTTGAACTCGGGACCTCATGCAGTCAAGTCCGACACCTGAACCGCTAGACCACAGAGGCGACTTTATCTAATCCCGGTTAAATTATTTGTGGCTGTCGCAAAAAAAATGAAAAAGGTTTCTACTTTCGGTAACTATTCTGTTAATTAAACAATAAGAAAACTACCATCAGTAACTTAGAAACAAATACTGAACGTTAAAATAAAACAGACTTACTCGTATTTATCTTTAATTTTAAAGCCCTAAAGATGCTGTGAAAAGTGAAACTGGTTGCCTATAGCATAACATAAAGTGTTAAATAAAGTGTACAGTGGAAATATAGTTTACCTTAAAAAAAATGTGTAAACAATGGAATTCCACCAAGTGCCGACGATGAAAAGTATAGATTCAAATATTATGGAAATTGAATCGAAGTATGAAGGAACCTATTTAATTAAATTAGTTCAGTAGGTAAAACCTAACCTTCTATCCGATTACACATAACCAACAAATTTCGTGTTAATAACAAAGATCATATTGCGGTTTTTGAAAATGTCATATGTTCCAAAACCTGCTGACTACATCTCGTTCAAACCAATTTTGAAAATTCAGCTCTATGGCATATATTTTAACCTACTTTGACTAAATATTAGATTAGATAGTCTTTTATGCTATTTATATAGAAAATCATTTGAAATAGCGATGCTTATAGGACCAACTCGGAGTTGATCCTATTGGCATCAAGTCTAAATGTAATGACGGAATCCCATTAAAACCAAGGGGAACATTATATTTTGTGTACTGAAACGATATAATTATTAAAGTCGAATTAAATTTTTCGCAGTTTTACTGCTCTTATTTTTTTTAATATCTTATTTTGATGTAAGAACAGAGTAATGAATATGAAAAAAGCTAGACAGGTCTACAAAGATTAGATATTATTAGATACGTGACATTGGGCAGTGCCAAAATCTCTGCCTACCCCGAAAAGGATATGGCGTGAATATAAATAATTAAGTATGTTTTGTATAAAAAAAGCTTTGCATAACTGCAAAAAACAAACCGAACTAGGCGCTAGATGATGATTTTGAGTGTCGTTCTTATATTCAGAAGGGTGGACTGACAGACAGATACTATGTTCAGTTTAACCGTTCTGCTACTGAACCCTAAAAAGGAAATGAAACGATATAAATTATACAACATGATAGAGCAGTTACTACCGGTAAGTGAGTATGAAAAATATATGAATCTAATTCCACTGACAGATTTGAGTTGAAGATAGGTCAAAGAAAAAATCCTTACTAATGTAATATTATAATTGCGAAAGTCTGTCTGTTTGTAACAATTTTTCCACGAACGGCTGGAACAATTTCGATCAAATTTAATACGCGTATGTATAGTAACTGGAAACAATTTCAATTATAGGGTATTTTTTTCAAAAGTCAACTCAGGACTAAAATATGGAATGAAAGTTTGAATTAAAATAATTTTGCCGTCCAAAGCACGTAGTAACTATTCTAAGCTGACAAAGTCGTGAATAAAAATATATTACCATCTCTCTTCTACCTACCTGTTCTCTATTTGTGTCAGACAAATAAAAAAACCAATGAAATAAATCTTGCCAAAGTACTACTTTATTCAAAACGTGATATTCTCTAAATTCAAACGAGTCATTAGTGCGAACGACTTTAGTTATAGGTAACAATCGAGGGTTTTGGCGCCATCGAGAGAAAATATGGTCGAAGTTTTTTCATAATTATTGAATTTCGTGTTTATGTTGAGTGAAATTAGTCAATTTTGGTGGCATTTTCTACAATTTTGTTCAGTGAAAGTGGGCACATAAAATAATCATGAAGAAATTAGTATATCGTGTATTTCCGCGTTGCCGCCAAATCTCACTATGTGAGTAATGACGTTACAGCTTTGCCCAAGACCCTGACATAACTTATTGACGGCTTATGACTAATGATTCTAAATGAATCCCGATTTTGGTAAGTTTGATGCAAATTTCTACTTGTCTTATGGCAAAATGCTAACCCGAATGCCAAAACCTAAAGAAAAGAAAAGTATCAATTAAATCAATATCTTCAATAAATTTTCTTTAAACAATTTTTCCCTAACATCAGCAGTGACTTTTGAAATCTCTAATTTTTTTATTACTTGTTTTTTTTAATGTAACAGCTAACTACAATCTAACCGTTGGAAGAAATATAAATCAATTCTAAAATGATTATTAAATAATTTCATAACAGAATACATTCCACTAAATCTACAAAAAGTGATAAATATTATATTCAAATTGGAAATACCATCAAATAACACCTACTACTCCACCTCTCTAGATATTTTCTAAAGAATAAAGTAATATGTTACTTTTAGATTATTTTCATATTTAGTATTCTCTCTACTTTAGAAAGACTTATTGTAGGCCACATATTCTTCAACATTTGAAAACCCACTATATTTCGCACTGCTCTATTGAAAACCAAGGAAAAGGATAACGAATTTTAATTAATAAAAAGTTTAGATAAACAATAAGTTTAAACTAAAAAAATACTGATTAAGAAAAAAGCTTTTAGCCTTAATTATTGATTTTTAGTCTTTAAGGATGAAGAGGCATATTAACGACGGTTCAGCTTTTTTTTGTAGCACATAATCTATACACAGAAAAATGAATCCCTACTTCACGTGATTATCGCACGCCAACTAAATGGATTAGCTTATTTTACTAATTTTTATTTTATGAAAAAAAAAACGGAAAAGTTGCAGGGAAAATAGGAAACCAATGCTTTAATCCATTGTTTGCTCTATTACTAGATACATGATCGGTTAGTATGATATAAAAATGAGATGTTTTGTTGTTTTTGATCAACCTGTTGTATAGTGTTGAATAGACATCAATAAAGACCCCCCCCCAAAGGTCCAAGCCTTGTCGTGTCGAGGGGGCTGAGTAACTGGGGTCGAGCCCGGACCCCGGTGAAACTAAAGGGCGCTCTGTCCAAAAGGGGATACGAGGAGCTCACACAGGGTAGTGGGCCCTCGGGCCCGCGTGGGTTGGCGGGTTCCAGGCCTGCCCCTCTTGGGCGGGCTTTTCATCCATGACCCGCCTGATCAACATGGGGTTGCGGCAGGTACGGGGGTGCCTGTTGCCACTGGAACCCCCGAAGTGGTGCATGATGTGTCTCCGTGCACCACATCTGACGGTTTGCGGCCCTCATTTGAGTGGCGGCCAGGCAGGCGGCCGCCTGATGGAGATCGCAAGATCTAGCGCCGTCGGGGCTATGAATGTGTGCGAAAGCGTTCCCGCAGCCCTGGTACCTGGCGATGGGGTGGACACTGTGGGGTTTTAGTCAGTAGGAGTCTGACATAACCCGCCACTTCCCCCAAAAGTGGCGGGTATCCATGATGGATTTCCCCACGATAAAAAAAAAGGCATCAATAAAGACACACTTTCTTAATAAGGGATATATTATAATTTGTAAAATTTGAACAGAGATGTTATGTGAAAAGGACCTGTCTTAGAAGGTGACACTTCTGCAGACAGGCTGTGAACTCTTTGGTCCCTCACGAACACCACCCTGTACAAAATTAGATCATAAATACACACGGGGGTCCTTATTTTGTTGCAGAGTTCTCAATCACATATCATAAAGTATAAATTAAAATGAAACGATGTTAAGGCACTTTTGTTCAAAATTAAAAATTTGTGAAATTGAATGAAAAAAAATGTGTTTAAAAAGTAACGGGATTATTGAGTTTGGAACACCCATATTTATAAAATTACCACAAAGAATGTATTATTTTAAATCTCTATTAATTGTCATAGAAGAGGTGGCACACTGCGTCGCATCCTACCGTGGATTTCAACTTTGTATTGAAAAATCCGCCCCAGTGTGCAGTAGTGCGGAACTGCGCCAGTTCAATAAGTATAATTTAATGTTATTCTTTTAATTGTAAACAAATGCATGATGTTATTTGACCTTCGCTCTGCAATCTATTTAACAAGTAAAATTAACGTTGTTTTTAAATAGCAATACTTATCGATCAAAAGCAATGTGTTTTTTTAAATCCTATCAATATTATAAATGCGAAAGTTTGTAAGTATGGATGTATGGATGTTTGTTACTCTTTCACGCTCGAATGGCTGAACGGATTTGTCTGAAATTTGGAAGACAGATAGATTGTGACCTGGATTAACATATAGGCTATTTTTAATCCCGATCGCACACCGGGTTTCTGTGAAAACGCGGGCGAAGCCGCAGGTAGCAGCTAGTAGGTAATAAATATTATGAAACAACTCGAGATTCCTTTCTATGCATTATTATTTCCTTTATATGCATTGGTTATACAAAAGCTCATAATATTATCTTGATAAACGACTTTGTTATTGATCGCAGACAGAACACTTTTTATGTAGTTGTAATTCAGATAATTCGCCAATCCTGCTATTTATGTACGGACTAATGATTTCAATGTTTTAATAGAGCGAATAATGGTGGTAATTTTGTGTGTATCTTCACGCTCATATCCCCGAAGGGATAGGCAGAGGCACAACCAAGGGCACCCACGTCTAGCCGAAGACACTAAGTCACACAATGTGATATGTGGCAGGCCTATCGCCAACCGGGCACATATTCAATACCGGGCACTGTTATTTTTATAAAAAAATTGAAAATAAATGTTTTCTAATTTTTTTGTTGCCCGACTCAGGGATATCTCAAGAAGTCAAATCTGATGCCAGACGGCTAGACCCCCGAGGATAAGAAACTACCACCTCACAAAATAAAATTTCTTCTCCGGAACCAGAGCCTATATCAATTTCTTTTGACCCGTTCAAACACGTTAAAAAAGAGATCGTATGATGATGTTTGGCGCTCATCCATTTCTTTTGTAGTCAGGGTGAATGGCATGACCGTGAAGTGCCCATCATTACAAATTTTACAATAGAAGTGTTATTTAAAATTTGAGTATTCTTAGTTTTCTTGTTTAGTAAATCCATTTCATCTGGTCTCTTTACTCTGAGAAACACATTTTTTATGATATTGGAAGGCAAATAAGCGTGGCTTGAATTTTTACCTTCAGAAAATCTGAAAAGAAATACACGCAGTCTGGAGGCATCAAAGGTGGTTACGGTGCGTTGCAAACCTGAAGCCGGGATGTTAGGCCTCAAGCAAAAGTGAGTGTACATTATTATCATCCGAACCAGAACACGTCAATATTCAATATCATGGCAAACAAGCAGACGGTTGCCATTTTGGTTAGAAATTCTCATAGCCTAGAGACGCTAAAGGTGGTAATAGTGCGTTGTCAACCTGAGGCTGGGATGTTAGGCCTCGAGCAAAAGTAAGTTTACCGGCTACCTTACCCTCAAAACCGGAACACGTCATGACGTTATGGCGGCAGGAATGGATAAGGCGGTGGTACCAATCAGGGCTAGTCGCTGCGGAACTCTACCACCTAGTCAGATATTACGGTATTAGAGACGGTATTTGCTCACCTTTTACGAGCCAGCCTTTTGCCAGACAGGCAGGAAAGCAGATGGTCTATTCTGCAAAAGAGACTGGACCAACACAAGGAATTATTTTTTTAAGTGAAAACTTCTTTAGCGGCGTTGCGCACTTTTTTTGGAATGGGTAAAAACGCGTAAACTCACGTCAGGACACGTGACCTGATTCGTAAGACAAAAATTCGTAAGACGGTCGCAGGGCGCTTGCGCGAATGTTCGAGTTGTCATGTTTGTGTACGATAGCGCAATAAATGAATATTGTATTCTACCATATAAATGATAGTACTTTCATATTGATAATTAAAGCAATTCATGCAAAATCATTTCCTTATCATTGCAAAATATCGAAAATGCACAACGTTAATATTCAAGTTTTCACTTCAGCTGGCACTCCCGGAGTGCAACCAGTTTTTTATGAAAGCTACGGTACGATTGATCTTTGCATTATACGTGTAAAAAAGTATCAATATTAGATAGTAGTTTGGGTTATTTGAATATAGAAAACTTCTCAAACACAATGTCAAAAATGTAAAAAGCATTCTTTATTCTTCATCGAATCGAATGGTTAGGGAATAATTTTGCACGAATTGCTTTAATTATCAATATGAAATTTTATTTGACAAGCATGACAACAAGATCAATCGCGCAAGCGGCCTGCGCGGTCTTACGAATTTTCGATCCGACGATTTGACATGAGTTTAGAAGTTTTTACCCAACGCCGCTAAAGAAGTTTTCACTTCAATAATAAATACCCTTGGACAAATTATACAAATTGATTTTACCTCAACGTAAGCAAATTATGCGCTTGCGATATGGGTGTTAGCTAACGATACTAATACATCGGATTAAAAAGAAATAAATAGTAACTAAAACAAAATTTGCTAAACACCCAGATCCAGAAATACAGACATTTAAATGTCCATAACATAAAATATTCTACCCCGTCGGAAATCGAACCAGATCCTCGCAGTTCGGTTCGTTAGGCGTGTAGGTACATTAATCCCCCGACCAACGAGGCGGTCAAATTAAGCTGAATACATTCAATAGTTTTTATACTTTCTAAGTAGGTACGAGTTACAGATGGATCTGCTGGGAAGCATGGTCCACAGCGAATTATTATTTATTTTATTTAACATTAAATGCTAATTATTTCAATGCTACCGGTACATTACATATTACGCGTATATTATGCGTATATTACGCGCTTATCAAACGTACTACTTGACCGCCTCGTTGGTCGAGTGGCTAGCGTACACGCCTAACTACATCGAACAATATCGAGGCTCGGGTCGATTCCCGACGGGGGCAGGCATTTGTGTGATGAACATTTAGATGTCTGAATTTCCAGGTCTGTCTGTTTATTAAATTTGTTGTAGTATCTATTTAAGTATTTTTGGTAATAGTATCGTTGACCAACACCCATAACAAAAGCATATAATTTGCTTACTTTGGGGCTAGATTCAATTTGTGTAACTTATATGCAACTTGTAAAGCCGCATACAAACGTAATACGCGTTTGGTAATTGCCCTGTATTTATCAAGGCGGCACTACTGTAAATCAGGTCACAATTACTTTGTATAAAAATTTGAACTGTGCCTCTACTGGTCAGTAAGAGAACTAAACATCGAACCAACAGTGCTACAGATTTCGATACGTGAATTACCATGGTAAAATCTCTGGACATAATAATACTAAGATTAACTTTAGCCGTCTCGTTAATAAACATAGACTAAGTACTCGTATGTTTAAAGTTAACATTGTAGTTAATTAAAAACTATGATGCCAACCTAAACCTTCGAGTACTTAGTACAACAGAGTAGAGTAGTCTTTATTTATTACTAAGACGGCAAAAGTCCATGAAAACAACATTATTTGCAGAGTATTCATATTACGACAACCTCCCGTTATTCAGAGGTTTTCGGGGTATTAAATACGTGACAATAGTTTTACGTAATATTCAGGCTGTTTTACATACTAGTAAATAAAACGCAGGCACAAGGTTTTAAGGGTTCAGTGGCAAAGCGGCGAAACTTATAGTAAATTTTATCTGTTAATGCCCTAAAGTGTGTTCGCAACTATTTTTAACTTCCAAAATTGGAGGAGGACATATTACGTTCGACTTCCATATATTTTATGAACTTTAATCGATTTCTCCGTCATTTTTTATTTACTTTTTTATTTATACGAGATACTCACAACGTATTTTTATTTTATATGTCGATATTTCGGCCTAGCTGCATAGGCCGTGGTCACGACGGGACTGACAAATAAAATAAAAAGAGATCGTGAGTATCCAGTAGAAATAATTAAAAATGTTTACATAGTGATTTATGAGAAGCCGATTTTCAATATAATTAAAATTCAATGCACCTAACACTTTAATCAAAACTGAATTTTTGACAAAATCTACATCCCCCATGTGTAAAAAGAGTGTTTTTTTAAAGAGATAATCTTAAAGGACGCAAAAAGCAATATTAAGTCGTCAACACATTAAGTTTATTTATTTGTCAAACTTTCACTCGAAAACTTCTTTACCGTCATCATAAAACATTTTACACTTTTCTTGTAGGTCTTAGAAGTAACATAGGATACTTTTTTAATGACGAACGCTAATAAAACTGCGGGTGAATAGTGATATTATATAGGGTCCTCTCAAAATAGATACTCAAAGTTTAAGACAGTGTTCAGATAGCTTCAGTTATGACATTACTGTGTTTAATATTACTTTTAGTTTAGAAGGAGCACAATGACAACAAACAAAATGTACTTACTTTATAATAGAAAGGTAAAATCAGGTAAATCAATCTATTAACCGCCTCGTTGGTCGAGTGGCTAGCGTACACGCCTAACTTACATCGACCAACCGCGAGGCTCGGGTTCGATTCCCGACGGGGGCAGGCATTTGTGTAATGAACATTTAGATGTCTGCATTTCCGGGTCTGTGTGTTTATTAAATTTATTCTAGTATATATTTAAGTATTTCTATGTATTAGAATCGTTGACTAACACCCATAAAACAAGCATATAATTTGCTTACTTTGGGGTTAGATTCAATTTGTGTGACTTGTCCTGAGATATTTATTATTTTTATTACATACCAGCCGACCCGGCGAACTTCATATAACGAGCTCGATGTTGATAGTTACTGAAAAATTAAAATATCGTTTTTTCTATTTCCCTGCAAGTTTCTCGGTATTTCAATAAAACAAAAAAATGCAAAATCCGTCCATCCGTTTAGGCTTGATGCAATGGCCAAGCAAATGGGGATTATTTTTTAGGTATGTAGATGTTTTATTAGATGTACTACAACTGTTTAAACATATGAAAGCCTACCTTGAGATCTGAAAAAAAATGATACCAAGATTTTTAATTTTTAATATAATTTAATATTGTTGGTAAAACCTACAAACAGGAATATGTATAAAAAATATAGGAATCATTTCGATAACGTCAACATTCAAACAAAAAAATCTGCACTCGTTTGAGAGTTATAATTCCACACAGTTATACACACATACAGACGTCAGACTCGTCAAAGTTATAACTAACCTTTTTCGTCGAGGGTTAAAACACTGTAACGGATAGAAATATTTGGCTACTTACCCTTACTCTCCAATAACGATGATCTTAAAAAATAGATATGTGCTGATGACTGACAAACATATTTGTTTAGTCATAAAGTATGTTATACATAATTGAAACAGGCGACTCATGTACCTATGTGTTAAGTGATTTTTTTCTAAAATACTTGATGAAACCAGCCAGCGCAATGTTTATCTTCCAAAGAGCTCTTGTTAAACTCCGGAATGTGACCATAAAAAAGATCTTGAATGTTCTTGACCTCATGTTAGGGTTTGAAAATATTCCGAACAAAAGTATTTGTATTGTATTTTATTTGGGACTCATTACAATGTTTCAAATGTCAATATCTAGCTACCAGTGCACGATTGGTTTTATGGCTACAGTACATATTGGGCCACAGTGTTAACTTCAGCGGTTTTACAATTCCAATATACAGCGTATATACTATATCTAAACATATATAAATCTCGTGTCACAATATTTGTCCTCAATGGACTCCTAAACCACTTAACCAATTTTAATCAAATTTACACACCGTGTGCAGTTTGGTCTAACTTGAAAGATAGGATAGCTTACATCTAAATTTTTCCCGAGCGAAGCCGCGGGTAACAGCTAGTATACTATATATTATACAGAAATATTACAATTTTACAACTTAACTTTAAAAATTTATACCAATATACCGACTTTAAGTTCGAAATTTCTTCCCATCAGAAAATACATCTGCTTGTCTGCCTTCCAATGTCATAAAAAAACTCTACTATAACCAAGTGCGAGATGGTAAAACAAACATACCTATTATTAGAAGTAACAGTCCGTCTTAGAATATTACATCTTGAGAGCACGAAAAAAAAAGTCTGAGAGAGAGAGACCAAGCCGAGGGCGACAAACATGTGATCGTAGTAATTAAAGAATTTGTATTTTTCAATGATCAGGGTCTTCCTTTTTAACAGCGCGATGTATTTATGATATGCTTGCGTCTAACGGCACTGGACAGTTGCAATATTGTTTATCATAGCGGGAGAAGAATCGACAGTTACCGCCCGGAGGGCGTAAAATATATTTTTCATAACTGTTCCTTTGCAAACTAATCCAGAATATATTTTTTGTATTATTTTTTCACATGACAATGGCGAGTAGGTGTACCTGTTTCATTTTAGTTAATGGACTATAATTGTCGTCGATTGCAAGTTTCAACAGTTTGTACTTTGTACCATCCTATAATATTATATATGCGAAAGTTTGTAAGTATGGATGTATGGATGTTTGTTACTCTTTCACGCTCGAATGGCTGAACGGATTTGTCTGAAATTTGGAAGACAGATAGATTGTGACCTGGATTAACATATAGGCTATTTTTAATCCCGATCGCACACCGGGTTTCTGTGAAAACGCGGGCGAAGCCGCAGGTAGCAGCTAGTTATAATTATAATCAACTAGCTAAAACGACAGGTTGTCCTGTCTCTTTTACTTTCTTATCAACCTTCTCCTGACAATAATTAACACGACGAAAAACAACGGATTGCTTCCTGAGAGTGCCGGCAGAAGTGAAAACTTGAATATTAAAGTTGTGCATTTTTATATATTGGAATTATTAGGCTTTAGGGAATAATTTTGCACGTGTCTCTTTAATCATCAGTATTAAAGTACTATTAATAATAGCAATATATGTTGTTAAATACAATATTCATTTTGTTAAGTATCTTCAAACCCATATCCCCGTGGATTTAGGCAGAGGCACAACCAGGGCACCCAAGACTAGCTGAAGACACTAAGTCCCACAAAATGATAAGCAAGCCGTAGTTTTTTTTTATTAGAATACTAAAAATACATATCTCATATTTTTTGTTGCCCGACCCGGTTTTCGATACCCGGGACACCAAGAAGTCAACTCCGACACCGGACCGCTAGACAACAGACTACAGAGGCGATCATTTTGTTCGAGAAAAATATACATCCTGCGTTTGTTTGCTCTTCAAGTCTCGATCTCGCTATGATCTACTCGTAGCTTAAAGATGAAAATCACAGAATGAAATACGGCGACAACATACAGTGATTTTAATCTCCCTCTGTCTTACGAATTTTTGATCAGGTCACGTCTGCTGAAAAGCGTGTATTTTTTTTCCCCATCACAAAAAGTGCATAACGCCGCTATAGAAACTTTCACTTCCAAATAATTAGTGAAATTGATCCATCTCACGCTCGCTCACGAAAGGAAATTAAGATTAATTATTGTATAGAAGATAGATAATCAGTACCGCACAGAGCGTTTACTCCTATCAACAGTTTTCAATTAATCAACCAATATAAACATATCAGTTCAATCAATGTAATTAAGATAACATTTTTGATAATACTTTTGGCTATCAAATTAAACAGCTTATCATTATGGCAGATGAAAGATTGAAAAAACAGATATTGCGGATATGGATATATGTAGGTACTTAGGGAGATCTATGTTATCACTCCACTACCAACTTGATCGTTTATTTGAAGGTGGTAGAGAGTATCTGAAACTGGCCTTTATGCTTGAAAATATAATGAATGAAGAAGTTAGGTTTAGGCAGGTCTGCAAGGTTCTTAATACTCAGTTTGATACTTTCTGTCTACCTTGCAAGGAACTAGACGTGAAGATATTTTTTATGAAAATGGAAGGCAAACAAGCAGACGAATTTACTGATTCACTCTACCTAGAGACACCAAAGATGGTAATGGTGCGTTGCCAATCTGAGGCTGAGATGTTAGGCTTCGAGAAAAATAAGTAATATATATCCCTGGACAAGTTACACCAATTGAATCTAGCCCCAAAATAAGCAATTTATATGATTGTGTTATGGTGCTAGTCAACGATACTAATACATAAAAATACTTAAATAGATATCAGAATAAATTTGATAAACACCCAGACCCGGAAATGCAGACATCTAAATGTTTATCACACAAATACCTGTCCCCATCGGGAATCGAACCCGAGCCTCGCGGTTGATCGGTGCAGTTAAACTTGAACCCTAGCCACTCGATCAACGATATTATAATGGTAATTTTATTTTGTTTCCATTAAGTGCGCGTCTATAGTTTTTAATAACACGCTTACTTTAAAGTATACTGATGTTCTTAGAATACTAATTTAAAAAAATTGCTTGATTGATTACACTTGGAGACTTCATCTGTTATTACTTTGACTTGAAGCTTTATTACCATCTTTAAAACAGTTTAGTAGTAATTTTATTGAACTGCATTTTCGCCAGTCGCGGTACTGGTCTCGTGTGGAGATTAGTTACGAGTAGGCAGGATTGGAAATGTGCCCGGTTGGCGATAGGCTTGCCACCTATCACATTGTGGGACTTAGTATCTTCGGCTAGTCGTGGGTACCCTAGTTGTGCCTCTGCCTACCTCTTCGGGGATATGGGCGTGAAGATACTTTATGATAGATGAAGACATATGAACTAGGTACAACTTTTATATTAAGTTACTTGTTGCTAAGGAACCCTCCATGGGCGAGTCCAACTCGCATTTGACCACTTTTTGTGTCGATATCTTTTATTAGATGTACTGACGAGTTTTGGCGCCATCGAGAGAAAAGATGGCCGAAGTTTTTTTCATAATTATTGAATTTCGTGTTAATATTGAGTGAAATTAGTCAATTTTGGTGGCATTTTGTAAAATTTTGTTCAGTGAAAGTGCACAAATAAAATAATCATGAAGAAATGAGCGTATCGTATATTTCCTCGTTGCCGCCAAAACTCATTACATGAGCTTGTGTTAAAAGGCCACCGTTTTACCCAAGAGCCTGACATGAGTTATTGATGACTTATGACTGATGACTTATTAAAATTAATTGAAATTGATATAAAATTTGATGCAAATTACTACTTGACTAATGGCTAAATACTTACGTGAAGGCCAAAACCTAAAGAAAGAAAATGTACTGACTGCACTGACAGTACTGTCGGACGGACAACACTGTTAAAAGTTTGAAGACTTTTTTTAAGGACTTTCTAAAGCAAATCTGAATTCTAGTCTTCTGAGTATTCAGAG
>NJDC01014019.1:0-15326 GCA_002245475.1 Calephelis virginiensis | reverse complement strand
AAATAATGCCCTACGCATCCCAAAAAACAGAAGCCATGACTTTGTTAGTCGACAAACGACCTTAGCCTTTTTTGGTGCAGGAGAGTCTGACCTTTTACACTGTTTGGATTGTTGCTTTGATTCAGGAGTATGGAGGTGAACCCAGCTTTCATCTATGGTAACAAATCTAGACAAAAAGTCCTCGGGATCAGTCTCAAAAAGTTCCAAACAGTCTCGCAAAATTGTGTATGTGTACCTCGGGACCCAGCGAGCAGAAACCTTATGGAACCCTAACTCTTCCGTTATTACGAGTTGCACCCGGCCATAACTAATGTTTGTTATCTTAGCTGTCTTACCAATGGTCAAACGTCGGTCACCCAGTACGAGATCACAAATTTTATCGATGTTTTCTTTCGTGGTAGAGGATGTAGGCCTTCCACTCCTAGGATCATCTTTAATGCTCTCACGACCGCGCTTAAACTCAGCTACCCACTTCTTGACACAGGAATACAATGAAGCAGACTCCCCCAAAGTGCTCACCATATCTTGATGTATGTCTTTTTTGTGATAGGCCTTTTTTATTGAGGTACTTAATGACTGCACGGTGTTCAATTTTCTCCATTATTGAAAATTGCGTCAGATTGCTTCAAACAAATAATCACAGAAAATTTATATTGTGCAGTATCGGAATGAAACTGTGCACAAATCAATATGACACATACTAACAAATGACAGTAGATTTTAAAAAGATGTCATAGCTCCATGTAGGTTAGGCCACGAACTTTTGGATCCAGCCTCGTAAATATGTACCAAAATGATTCTGAAATGTTCCGAAAATGTATGCTCTATGAAATATAACTCAAAAACCATTAGTCAGATTATGTGAAAATATGGGACCATTTTGGTATCGCAACTAATCTTTATTAAAAAAAAAAGACGTGTGGCACTCGGAGACTGCCATGGTAAAGCTATTGCATAAAGAGGCATGCGCAGTAACGCTGATACAACCAATGTCACCTAGAGGCGAGTTGGTGAACTAAAGAGACAAGTGTGAAAAGATATTAAGAGTTCTGCTATTCATCGATTGATGACACAACTAAAAAGTATCACCGCTGTGCCGGTCGGAGTGAGGGGAGTGTTAGGTTATTTTCGTTACGGAATTTTTGAATTCAAAATATGTTTAATAACCCCCGAATTAAACAAAAGATATTATAATATGCAGCTAAAAACCATCGCGATCGCGTAACCTATCAAACAAGCAAAATTCTATAAATTTGAAATTAAGAAAAAAAATCCCCTAACTCGGGATTTGAATCTGTAACTTTTCGTCTTAAGCCGACGAATGCTCAAATGAGCTACTGAGGATTTAAGTCCCGTGGCGAAATTTTGAATTCCTTTGTTACCCGTAAACGTGGGTAGTTATGTCCTTTAGATACACAGTTCTGAGTAACTTCTAAAGGCGTTCATCATTACAGATGAAATTCACATTCATAATGGCCATTAACTTTCGTTTCTCTCAAGGTATTTTTATGTTAGCACTTTCCCTGTCTTAGCGAAATTGGTTGATTCCTTTAATAGCTATAATGCCAAAGTCAAACACACACAGGCACGTTAAACTTAAACAACAAGAGGGCATTTCTATCGAGGGTGAAAATCGACAGAAAATTAAATTTTGTGATGGGTTAATACCTACTGCATAAAAATATACACCTACATATTTAGGAACAGAACACATTTTTAACATTTCAAGATTTTTTGCCTTTCTATTTATATGAAACCTGATCGCGATTTATGCGTAATATACTAAATAAATTATAAAAAAGTGTAGCTGACATTTTTTATCAATATTGGGTATGTCTACACCAGTGCGCTTTCGAGACGAGAGACATAATTAAAATAATAAGATTAAGTGAAAATGATCAAACATATCAAACATTATTGGATCAAAGCGCAAATATCATATCAATAAATAAAAATTGACTATTTAAAACTGGCTCTTGGCTTTTGTGTACTTTTTTAAAAGAATTGTTTAGATACAAACAAGAATTTTAAAGACCTTCGCATAGATGTTGATAATAAGATACATGTGTGTAAGTGCACAACACTTAAAGGCAGACGAACTGAAAATCGACATGTAAAATTAAAGTTGAAAGTGCAAATTAAATGTAAGTATCTTCACGCCCATATCCCCGAAGAGGTAGGCAGAGGTACAACCAAGCCCCCACGACTAGCCGAAGACACTAAGTCCCACAATGTGATAGGTGGCAAGCCTATCGCCAACCGGGCACAATTCCAATCCCGACCAACATTTTTTTTTTATTAGAAAATTGGAAAAATCCCATTTTCTTTTTGTTGGCCGACCTGGGATTCGAACCCGGGACCTCATGCAGTCAAGTCCAACACCCGGACCGCTAGACCACAGAGGCGATCAAATTGAATGTAGAAACGTGTAGACTAACGGCCAATATTAATAATCAATCCTAATACAAAACCTGCTGTAAAAGAAGGATATGTTGATCCATTTTTATGTTATCGCTTGCCAATAACCTATCTGTGGACAGGATTAATATGGCAATTAGGTATGGGATAGGCCGCCGGATACGCAGCTATCTAGATTGCTAGAAATCCATTAGATTGAGATACATTATTAACATTGGCCGATAGCCAATAATGCTTAAAGGGTATTTTTTATTCCGTTTGCTTAAAAGCTTTCTTAGGTGTAGATCAAGTGTAAAAGACAAATAAAAAAAAATTGGCTATAATTCAATAATAATAATAATAAAATGCAGGCTACAGCCTTAAACATGGTAATTCGCAAACAAAAATTTCACATTTAATTTATATGGATGACATTAAATTATATAGCCAATCAGATGTCGAAATGCGAAGATTGATAGACAAAACGAGTACTTTTAGTAAAGACATTAACATGCATTTTGGATTGGATAAATGTCAAACATTACACGTTGTAAAGGGGAAAGTTAAATCTGGTAACTACATCATAAATGGAGATCAGAATCAAATTATTGAAGCAATGGGTACAAACGACGTCTATAAGTACCTGGGGTACCAACAACTTAAAAAAGGGATAGATCAGAAAAATGTAAGAGAATGCCTTATATCTGAATATAGTAAAAGAGTGTCTAATATATGTAAAACTCGCCTCAATGGGAAACATTTAGTTAAAGCGATAAACACCTACGCAGTCCCTGTTTTGACATATTCGTTTGGTGTCATTCAATGGAGCAAAACAAGCATCCTCTCACTACAACGAAGTACTCGTAAGATCCTCACCAAACACAATCATCATCATCCAAAGTCAGCAGTTGAGCGCCTTACCATAAAAAGAGAAGAAGGTGGACGAGGTCTTATAGACATTCATGTGCTATGGAAAAAACAAATTCAAAACCTGCAAAGTTTCTTTTTCCTTAAATCTGGATCTAGTGACATTCATAGAGCTACAGTTTATAACGACAACCATTATACACCATTGAATCTTGTTCACTTTCAACAAACGGGCTCACAAACTACAGCAAATCTAGATATCACTGAGGAATCATGGAGAAAGAAGGCCTTACATGGACGTCATCTACATGATCTTGATCAGCCTATGATTGATAAAGAAGCATCAAATAAATTCCTTAAAATTGGTTCTTTATTTCCTGAAACTGAAGGGTTTATCATTGCCATTCAGGATCAGGTAATCAATACTCGAAACTACAAAAAATATATTATCAAAGATCCCACTGTAACAAATGACCGATGCCGTAAATGCCACATACACTCTGAAACTATACAGCACATTACAGCAGCTTGTCCCAATCTAACACAAACAGACTATACCCATAGACATAATCAAATCGTCAATATAATACACAAAAACCTCGCCATAAATCATAAACTTATCCAAGATACTCACACACCTTATTATAAATACAAACCTGATACAATTTTAGAAAACTCAACCCACAAAATTTATTATGACCGAGAAATATTGACGGATAGAACCATACATTATAACAGGCCTGACATCACTTTACAGGACAAAATCAATAAAATTACATATTTAATCGATATTGCTGTACCTAACACACATAACATCACAAAAACTATAACTGAGAAAATACATAAATATTCTGAACTGAAAGATGAGATTCTTACAATCTGGAAACAAAAAAAAGTGTACATTGTCCCAATTGTACTCTCGACCACAGGTGTTATACCCAAACACATTCATAATAGCCTTAAACTCCTTGACCTTAGTAAATATACATATACCATGTTGCAGAAAGCTGCCATTCTTAATACCTGCAGAATAGTAAGGAAATTTCTTGAAATTAATGAAGAAGATATCACACCTCACTCAATTGAACCTACATATACCTAAACATAATTTTTTATTTACTTAGCTGATGCTCGTAAATAGAAATTGCATACCAACTCTACAGAAGTTGAGCAAAGAAAACACTTTAAAAAAAAAAAATAATAATAATAATAATAATAAGATTTTGTAACTACCGACTGCTCGGCCTAGACGCGTGGTCGGCTCCTTACGGAACGGTTGTACGCAGTGGGATATTTTTTTTAATTTGTTCTTTCCAGAACATAATCGTATAATACTTTTTAGATGAATAAGTTTGTTTTAGTTTACTTATGTTTGTTAATTTCCATATCTAAATAGATGTATTATATTTTGATTTTGTAGTATTTTAGGATAATTCTTTTACCGTGGATTGGCGATATCTTATCGTATAGTAACAAATGTTTTAGCAATTAGTTCTCCAATTTAATTACATTCTTGAGTAAATAATAACATGTTACATACTTATGAATAAAAAGGGTGAGAAAAAGATTACGACTTTCTCGGCAGTCTACCTACCACAGCAAAACGGCTGCGAGGTTTGAGCACCAATGAGACAGATGACGAAAATAAACTTGATGTTGAGTCTGAACATAATAAAAAAACTTTCTTTCTCCTTAACCTATCTTTAATTTTAATGTACATCACACCAAGAGTGACCGCTCATGCTACTATACCTCTGGAATATCCCGTCCCATTAATGTGAAATTACCATTGTTAGTAATTTTAGGCTGAATGGTTTTTCGGAAACAATCAAAGATAAAAATTTTGATCCTACAAATTTGATCATAAATGTATGTTTCCGAAGATATCCCCAAAGGGTTAGTTCTGACTAACTGCACAACCAGAGCACCTACGACTAGCCGAAGTCCCACAATGTGATAGGTGGCAATCCTGTAGCCAACCGAGCACCTATCTAATCCCAGGCAAGTGGCAACGTTACTTTGAGTAGAAAATTGAAACTTCACATTTTTCATTTGCTTTTTTCGCTGCCCGGTCCGGAGATCAAACCTAGGATCTCAAGAAGTCATGTTCGATGCCGGACGGCTAGACAACAGAGACGATGTATATTTCAGTAATTTCCAAAAAGTCTTCTGTTTGAGGTTTCTATAACTAGGGATACAGTTGAATTTCACAGGATTTGCCAAAGTGTAGATAAAACTGTAAAGACAATTTCGTATTCCTACTATTTATCTGAGGTGAAATTAGAAAAGAGAAAGTGTGTGTTTCGTTTTGACGACAAAATTGCTAAATTGATTTTAATATTTTAAAAAAATAGATTTAACTTTGGAAAAAGATGTAAATCTTAACTCAACGCTACCTGCGTTGGAGAGCTAAATATTAAGTTAGTAGACTACGCGGACTAAGCCGCGGGTAACAGCTAGTGTGTGATAAATTTTGCTTAGGAAGAGCGAGACTACTTGACACAAGTATTTTCTAAATACAGTAGAATCCCGATTATCCGGATAATCGATTCATAGTCAAATCAAACAATATTTGAAATTTTAATGTTACATTAAGTAATGAATTTGACGTACGATGTTTAGACAAAACGATACAAAAAGCAATTACATATGTGGTTCAAATATAATGAATGACATTGTAATATGTACCAGTGCTATATACAACTTTGGATGAAAATAACACGTTATTCGTCTTTGACGTAATGAATCACAACTTTTCATTGCAACCAAGTCCCACACGCGCTTCAGTTTTAACAGCTGTAAGGAATCCGACTCCTCTTGTCTTTCAAACCACTTAAATACTATTTCTAGAGCTTCAATAGCTTTTGCTTTAGATGGTCCTAGACTTTCAGTTTTATCATCTTCAGTTTCAGCCAAACCAATGCTTTTTCACATAACAGAGGTCCATATGGGCTAGCTGCATGCACGCTTTTGCAAAGACCAAGTGAAAACTGCATTCTCTAGAATCTCATTCTTAGGTTTTTTCATGACTTTACCCAGATTCTTATAATGTCTAATATCGTAGATACTCCTACACTATATTATATTTGCGCTAACTTAGTGCCAGATCGCCTCGCTGGTCGAGTGGCTAGCGTACACGCCTAACTACACCGATCATCCGCGAGGCTCGGGTGCGATTCTCGACGGGGACAGGCATTTGTGTGATGAACATTTAGATGTCTGCATTTCCGGGTGTGGGTGTTGATTAAATTTATTCTGGTATCTATTTAAGTATTTCTATGTATTAGAATCGTTGACTAACACCCATAACACAAGCATACAATTTGCTTACTTAGGGGTTAGATTATCTTTATTATGTCTCCAACAATTTGGTCTCAACCATATTATTAGCAAAATAACTTTAGTATTTTCAAATAAATTAACAATTTTTCATTTATTTTGTTTTTTACTATTGATTTTAAAGAATATTAAAAAAAACTAATTCTCCTTCAAAATTTTAAGGAGATTTAGAGCACAGTATGTTTTTTTAGATTTTTCATTTTAGCAGTTAGAAAGAGCGATACATTTAACCACTTTGGAGGTGTCTTTCAAACGATTAACTCGGAGAAAAAACAGTTAAGAAACCATTGTAATTTTTGAAGATATACTCGTATCGTAGATACTGCCCAAAATATCAAACCTACATAGGTGTGATGTTTTACGTGGATGTGTTTTTCTCAAAAATAGCAAGTTCCTTATTTTTTTAATTTTGTACGAAAACTACGAGGTTCACAGAATAGGTATTTGCCACATTTTTAACGGTGTCATCCAAATAATTTGGATATAAAGATGTGACGAACAAATTTGACAACAGCCGAATAGGACGGCTGTTCGGCTGCCTGTCCAGATATGGCGAATTTATAAGTTTTGAATGGCGTAATTCAACTAAGGAGTTTAAAAAAGTATAACACTCCTGATGCATGTGTAAGAAGTAGGAACAAGTTGATACCTGGACACAGATGTGTAATAGTAATTTAATTAAGCATCGCGTCAATTGCCCACCCAAACAAGAAATGTGTTTCCTAGTAAAGTCACCGCTTCGTATACCAATTAACTAAGAAGTATTCTCGAAATCCTTATCGCTGGAGAGATTTAAGGGGAGGACATTCTTAACAAAAAGTTATCACTAGAAAAGGGTTTGCCCATAGTTATAATTGCTTTTTTAGAACATTTCTGTTTCAACAGTTATAATTAGGAATTGTTATTTTGTTTTTTCTTAATCTGCAAGAAATTATTATTTAGGCAGTGAATTATTCATCAAACTAAGTTGGTCTTATTTTTCTTGTTAAAACATAAAATTTTAACTTAAAATCTAAGGCCATATTTAATCAAAACCGTCAAAGTAATAGAAGTTCTTTAATTTTTACAATACTTCGCAAGTCTAGATCTGAAGAGAGCAAAGTCAAAAAAATATTGAGTTACTGTCACCATAGAGTTTCTTATCCGAATACCTGAATACCAAATTTACCAAAAAAATCTGATTTAAAAATAGGTACACGGCTCAATGATTTATGGCACCCTGAGCGAGTACCGCTTCTCTAGCACCAAAACAGGAACATTCCTAGTTACTACTCGTTTCTAAATTACACGTTAAACCTACTCTATTCTCGCGACTTCTACTGAGTAGAAATTAACAAACCTATTGTGTTTCTAAAACAAAACTAGCCTTAGTTCCTTCTTATAACATCAGCTTTGTGCCGGTGGCAGTTACGTCAATGTTGGTACAGCTGTTTCAGGGATTAGCCGGAACAAACAAACAGGTACACAGACTAAAAAGACTTTTTGGTAAGTATAAAAAAAGTATAGGTATGTACCGTAAATACATTCATGCATATAATAATAAGCGGTTATGTGAATGTTACATATACACTCCAATTTTTTTTATTTTTATCGATTTGTATTCAATATGTTTATGATTTGTATGTACTTCTAGGTATTGTTGAAATTTTTAACAGTATAATTTTGAGAGTAAGTGTTGATTCAATGAACAAGAATATTTTGGGTCAAATTTGTTAGTAAAATTGGTAAGTGAAGTTTTATTTTTATTTTGAATCGAATTCATCAACACAGGTGCTACTCAAAAATCCAATTCTCAGCTCCTAAGCATGTAAAAAATCTAACAATGTTATTGTTTTTAGAAACAAAATACTTGATGTAACGTTATTTTACATCTTTTATACTGGATTTCCGCAAAGTAACGCCTGATTCGATAAAATATAACAAAATATTTATTACCGCCGAGAGCAGAGCCACAGAAAACAGTTTGTTTCTGTGTTTTAATCCTGAAATAAATGCTGTTTTGAGTTTATAGCTCTTCATTTCTAGGTATGTGACTTGTTTTTCAAAGCGTAGGAAAGTGACGACCCCACCGCCCGCTATGTGTACCACTAGCGCAATCAGTCAACGAAGAATGGCGGTAAAAACGTTCCAAGGTGGGTGGAAGTAAAATTGCTAACAAAGGACGGGCAGCAGAGTCCTTGTGAAAACTTCCACCCTACTGTTGATCCTCAACCCGCCCGTCAAGCGTGGAGATTTGGGGAAAAACCCCCAAATGACCAACATCAAAAACCTTGGCCCCCAGTCTCCGGCAACTCTGCTTAACAGAATCTACGGTAGCGGACTCGGTAATGGCAGTGCGAAGAATCCCCGGACGGACTCAGGCTACCAACTGACGAACCTGGCCTGGAAACGCACAAATGCCACACGCTCCGGACTGACGAAAAGATCCCGGAGTCGGAAGAGTGTTTAGACCAGTTACGCTGTGACGTTGTGAGCTTATCTGAAAACCGAAGACAGGGAGAGGGCTCGATAATCTTAAAGTCCGGTAACTTATTCTACCACCAGGAAGGTGACGTCCTTTCCAAGATATCATCGTCCGGAGGTCACTCATCAACAACGTGGAGGCGATCGGGAGTGTGTCAACAACGTTGGCGTACCTGACACTCAGAATGATCAAACGGTAATCGGTGAAGGTCATACAGGTCTACGCCCCGACTTCAGTGCACTCTGACAACGAGGTGGAGGCGATGTACGAGGACATATTGAAAGCCATCCATACCTCAAAATGCACTGTGTGTGATGGGCAACTTCAACACAAAGCTGGGTATGAGAGAGCGATTAACTAAAAGTGGGACAATTTGGTTTTGGCAGGCGTAATCCTAGGGGCCAACGGTTGACTGAATTTCTGGACAAGGAAGGACTCTTTATGATGAGTTCCTTCTTCATAAAAAAGCCACATCCTAAATGAACCTAGACTAGCCCGGATGGGTTGACAAAAAACGAGATAGACTTCAATTTATCTACCAGACGCCACATATTCAATGATGTCTCTGTAATCAATAAGCTGAAAACCTTCAGTGATCATCTGATGGTAAGAGCACACTGAATACCAACACAGGACTGAGTGATCACGGCTGATGAAGTCTACGCTCCGTCTAATCCTAGTCCAATGCCAAAATCACAAACACTTTCAGCTCGAACTCCAAAATCGCTTCAAATCCTGGCAGAATGCGAATCAACGGACGATTTGAACAATGGGTTTGTACAAGCTGTCCAAGCAGATGGGTCAAAATTGTTTAAGACCCAAACCAAAAAAAGGGCAAGAAAGCTCTCCGACCGTACTCTCGAACTCATGGGCGAACGGGATGAAATGCGGTTACAGTCTTCAGTTGAATTGCAAAAGTACAGGAAACTAAAAACTGACAAATCTCCAAGGAGTTGCGGGCAGACCTGCGCACCTTTAATAACTTTCGTATTAAAGAGGCTATCGAGCGTAATTAGGGCTTTAAGATGTTCACCAGGGATTAGTCTGTTGGCCAGACCCAACTGATAAAACTGAAGACCAAAAATGGCACCGTAATTTCCTCTAAGGCAATGCAACACGATACGTTGTCATTTTGGCTAAACAGCCTTGAGACAAACTCGCCGACATTACACCGAAGACATCCCGGACGTCAGTCTGTACGGGATTCGGATGGCCCTGAAACAACTGAATAAGGTGCCGGGGGACGATGGAATGAGCTACTGAGAGCGGGTGGAATGCCAGTACTTAAGGTCCTCCAGAAGCTATTTAATTCCGTCATCCTCGAAGGCAGTGTTTCAGAAGCGTGGACCAGAAGTATGGTGGTTCTCTTTTTTAAGAAATATGATAAAACGTTACTGAAAAATTATAGACCAATCTCACTTCTGAGTCACGCTTACAAGTTGTTTTCAAGGGTCATCACGAACCGAATATCACGCAGGTTGGACAATTTCCTACCTCCCGAATAAGCCAGGTTCCGTAAAGGCTTTAGTACCGTAGACCACATTCACACGCTGCGCTAGATTACACAAAAGTCCAAGACGTATAATCGGCCATTATGTTTAGCGTTTTTGGACTACAAGAAAGCATTCGATTTGGTTGAGACAATGCCGGTGCTTCTGTTACTATAGCGGTGCCGCGTTGACTATCGATACATCGAAGTGTTGTACGAAAAGTGTTGTACGAAAAAGGCCACTATGTCGGTCCGATTACAGGATCAGAACTCGAAACCGATCCAGTTACAGAAAGGTGTGAGACAGGAAGACATTATTTCTCCGAAACTGTTCTGATGCATTGGAAGATGTTTTCAAGCTTCTGGACTGGAAAAAACTCGGCATCAATGTCAATGGCGAGTACATCATTCACCTTCGATTCGCAGATGATATTGTGGTCATTTGTCGAATCACTGGAAGACTTGAGCAAGATGCTCGTTGACCTCGACAAAGTTTCCCAACAGGTGGATCTTTAGATGAACGTGTCCAACGTTCACATGTCACCTATACCAGTTTAAGTTTTGAACTCAATTCTTGAAGTCGTTGATCAGTATGTATACCTATGTCAAGCTATTCAGTTAGGTAAATCTAACTCCAAGAAAGAGGTCGACCGCCGAATCCAACTCGGATGGGCAGCGTTCGGGAAGCTAAAGAGTATCTTCTTGTCCAAATTACCGCAGAGCCTAAAGTCGAAAGTCTTCGACCAGTGTTTGTTACCGGTGATTACATATGGAACTAAGATTTGGTCGTTAAATGTGGGCCTCTTAAATAAGCTCAGAATCGCTCGGCGTGCTATGGAGAGAGCTATGCTCGGTGTTTCTCTACGAGATATGATCCGCAATTCGGTGATCCGCAAAGAACGAGAGTAAACAACATAGTTCAGAGAGTTATCAAGCTGAAGTGGCAATGGGCAGCCCACATTGCTCACAGAACCGACAACCGCTGGGGAAGAAATGTTCTCGAGTGGCGGCCCCGTACGGGAGGACGTAGTGTTGCACGACCTCTCACTCGGTGGACTGATGATCTGGTCAAAGTCGCGGGGAGTCGCTGAATACAAGCGTCTGGTGACTGTGACTTGTGGCGCTCTTTGGAGGAGGTGTCCAGCAGTGGACGTCCTCAGGCTGATGATGATGATGATGATTTATGAATTGTAATGGTGTATCTGCAACAGTAGTATAATGCAGCAGGAATATTCATCTCATACAAGAGGTGATTTCGTGAAATCGGGGGTCAAATATCTTTACAAAGACACTGGAAAGGAATCATCTGCCTAAGCACAGTTTCTTGAAGGGTTTTGCAGTCAAATTAGTTTCAGAAATACTAGCTGAAATTGACAAAATAAAGGCGAGGCTTGAACAGCGTACTTATTACTGACTGTATCTACTGCCTATCTAGTAAGGTTTTTTTATAAGTCAGCATCCATCTTAGATCATCTCGTCGGAAAGGGCACGTATATGCTCCTACCAATCTCAACTGAGGCTCATCTTTAGATGTTGCGTCACAGTTTTTATTAGTTTTATAGCCACCACCTTGAGACATGGCCATCCCCACCACTGTATGTATGTATAAAAAAGTATTTGGTCAACCAAGGAAATTCTATTTTCTAATTTTTTGATAGCAACGATGTGATTAGATTTAGATAAATACTCGGTTCGCAATACATTCACTGCAGTAGGTCTAATAAGTAGCTTCGTTTAATCCTACGTGCCCTAGTGAACCCAGGGTGGGTTCAGCAGAGAGCACACATATAAAGAAAATATTTTTTTTAAATCAATAGATGTTTACTGAAAGTCGTCATGGTTTAGTTTTTAAAAAGAGACATCCTTCTTCTCAGCTGTCACGCGGGAGAAAAAATAATAAGAAAATGTCTAGCCTAGTGTGAGGTTATTAGCCAACAACTGGGTGCGGAGACGATAGTAGATCTTCCGGTCACCGATGACTTCTCCGATGGCTCTGGAATATCTCTAGTCAGTGCAGCATGGCAGGATGGTAGTGCAGTAGACCATCGGGCCCAAAGCTACCATGCTCTAACCCGAAGGGAGATTTCAGTGCGAAGGTAGTTCTTCTAACCATTCCAGCATAGCGAATGGGTTGTACACGTGGATCAATACGCCATGCCAGGCCAAGGGGAAACGGAGGGCGATGCTTCACCCTTTCAATTGCCTGGCCTGCCACGTAGGGCCGGTGGTATTATAACAAAGCACCAAGAGGCTAAGCGGCTTATGGCTGCAGTTAAAAAATAATTTTAAATTAATTTATAGATACATGTTATCATAGAAGAAAAGGGTTTAACCATTCTCGGACCATGCACTCTGGCTTCCGCCAGTGTTTTAAGTTTAAGAAATTTACTTCGTTACATTGGTTGTGCCTCTGCTGAAATCCGAACGTCTATATACTTACCATCACCTTATTAGTTATTATTAGTAAGCAAATGAGCTATAAAAAATATTGTGTTGAGACGACAGGAGTTGATGAGGCGGTGGCATCAATTTGTACACACGCCATAGTCGGTTCCTAGCAGCCGGATCACTGTGCTTGCTTATGATCTCTCAAATTATTTTAATGGTAAGTATTTTGCCAAAACGATTACTTAAATTAGTATTTTAATACTTAGCTACTTAGTTCTTACCAATAGTGGTAATTAATAAAAAATATAAAAGGTAATTTTGTATTTCATTACTTTTTATTTTAGTACCCACTTAGCGTTACTTAATTTGGAATTTTATTGTCGTTTCTTTTTTCAAGCAAAAATCACTAATCAGTTTACATAATACTACAAAGAACTTGTATCAGGGTTTGATCCATAGATATAGTAGTAGAACGAGACATATGTGCTTTTGGGTTCTCTAGGATACTTGAACTTGCAATAGTGCGTTTGCCTTTAAAAACCGAAGTCGTCAACATAGTAACGCCTCTGACATAATAATAGAAAATCTGAAAATTCATTTGTCGGAATTTCTGCTGGTGACACTATTCTTTAACGCGAACAAAATATTATCAATTCATTAACATTTATGACCATGCAGCCTCCTAAGTCGTAGCTAGAGATACGTTGCTGAATTTTAGTTCAACTCTTCTATGTCAGTTCCACGATAGAATAGGCAGCATGTCAAGTTTTTAAAGTCTAGCCAGTTCACCTTGAGCTTCTATCAAGGTTCTGCTGCGTGGATTGGGTTCTAAAGTGAATAAAAATGGGACGAGGACCAAAATTTTGCTGGGAGAGTATTACAACCCAATAATATCCCCGTGTTGGTCAGGGCTTCTTTGTAGAATAGATCATCTGCCTTCCTGCCAGGCACCTCATAAAAGACGAGCATAGGCTTACCGTCACTAGCACCGCGACATATTACTAGGTGGTAGAGTTTTGCAGCAACTTGCCCGGTTCGGTACCACCGCCTCATCTATTTGTGCCACCTTAGCGCCAGTGCTATCCGTTGACGTGTTCCGGTCCGGAGGGTAAGGTAGCCGGCAAACTTACTTTTGCTCGAGGCCTTACATCCGGGCCTCAGGTTGGCAACGCACCATTGCCATCTATAGTGTTTCTAGACGACGTGAATTTCTTACCATCAGGAAATCCGTCTGCTTGTTTGCCTTTCAATACCATTAAAAAATTGAAATAAGTACGTAATTCAGATTGTCGCATTATCTACTCGTGCACGACGATCAATTATTTTATATTCTGTATCTCGGAAACGAATCTAAAAATTGTCATGAAATTTAGTATGGCTGGTTGTTATGGTTAGTGGTTGTTAATTTAGTACGGTTTTAAAGGATAATTATAATAAAATTATTGTCATTTTCAAAAAACATGATTTGCAAAAAAAACACATTCGTAACCAATAAAATAACGCTAGCAGCTTTTAACCCACATAACCAGTGTCCTTCAAACGCTCGTTCGAATTTAAACCACTGCCTAGCATTTTACTGCCGCCATAACCGTCTAATGCTCGCTATGCAAAAGAGTCTTAACGTCAACAAGGGAGTTTTTACTCCTACTTGATCATCTACTAATTGGTCTGTCTACCTATATTTTTTACCTGTAATAAAAACATATCTTATTTTTATTATACGCAATGTAAAAAAACTGTTTCTAATATATTTGTATGCTTATGTTAAGTAAGCAAGTGGCACCACGAAGCGCAGCTAGTCTTCAATAGTAGTGGAACTGGCAAGTGTTGCCACTTAAAGCTACCGTCAAAAGCGACGTTTTATTCCATATAAAAGTTTATCGATAAATCTACATATTTATTTTTATGTCTCTATTCGAAGTTTTCCGGTAGCCGTTAATAAAGTCCATTAATGTTAATTATAAATCCCCGTTCGTTTCGTATTAGTTTTATGACTATTAAACCGGCTTTGAACGCAATTTGTAAGCGAAGCTAAAAGCTGTCATTCCCTAAATTTATATGTGTTTAAAGGTAATTTAAGAAACTGGTTCTAACTAACTTGAGTTTGATTAGGGTTGCTATTGCCTATATTGTTAGACAAAAATATAAACAATACTCGGACCTATTTGTTCTCTAAAATTAATTGCGTAAATTTAAAAATCATTGAAAAGTTTATGTAAAAAAGAAAAGATTATAATGAAATAAAAAAAAATAATCAACCAAAAATTAATTAGGACTATAATAATCTTAAATATAAAATATGTTAGTGACGTCGAGTTTTATTCTGAACAGTGCCCCGAGTGTATTGGCCACATGTAGTTTTCACTTACCATCGCGTTTACG
>NJDC01014006.1:0-31041 GCA_002245475.1 Calephelis virginiensis | reverse complement strand
GAAAAAACCATACAAATACCATACAAATTTAAGCAATGCGAAGCGTTTTTATTTCCATATCAAAACTGGGTGGTAAAATTTGCAGAATAGATTCGGCCTAAGTCTTGTATATTGTACATTTCTTATTATATAATATTATTAGAATATATTATTTACAGAAAAGCTCGCCTTTTGTATAATTTTACATATTCTTTTGTGTTTTGACTTTTTGTGTACAATAAAGATTTAAACATATAAAAAATCTATTTGACTATTATTAATTGAATAAATTATTATTTCTTGTTGTCGAATTGTATAAAACCTTAACACTCGTGTTAAATAATGATTATTAGAATAATCTTTTGATAACAGCCATATCAGTACAAAGTGTATTAATAAAATAATCTGTCTTTATAATATATAAAAATGAATTGCTAAATGTGTTGGTAAGCGCATAACTTCCGAGCGACTGAACCGATTAAGATAATTCTTTTCTTATTGTGTTAGTTATAATTGTCATTGCAGCACGCATGAACGGATGGATCAATTTTACCATTATTTTTTATACAAACACACATACATATATCCGTCTGCTTGTTTGCCTTCCATGATCATACAAAAATACGTATCTTCAAGCCAAATCTGTTACGAGGTAGGCAAAGAGTATCTTTTGTTGTGTTAGTATGTATGCTTAGTGATAATCGTCAAAGAGAAGTTTCATGTGAAGATGAATACTGGGAAACTTGCATGAAAGTAGAAAGGACAAAATTTATTGCTTCCCATACAAATTGTCAGTAAATATCAATGTCAAACGGTACAAAGTTCGCCAGGTCGACTGTTATTGATTAATTAATTTTAGGTTAGCTTCATTATTAATTTGGATGAGTTGTTATATAGGGATATACATAGACTTAAAACTGACATTTACAAAAGATCTAAAAGCAGGGACGGATTTCAGTAAGCGCTGCCCGGGGCAATTTCCTGACTCCATATTTTGCAGCTCTCATACATGTCATCGTTCTAGTGAAAATACATCACTGCCTTAAATATAAAAGTGGTTTCCCGGACTTAAAACAGTCATTTGCACACAAAAGGTATGTAAAGCGATGGCAAGTTAAAACTGGATTGTTAAATCTTTTTTATGGGTTTAGAAGGCATACAAAAAGACAGATTGAATATAAAAATACACGCCGTCTAACCAAAATTAGGAATGGAATGTTGTCAAATAGCTGACACAAGTGGCTTTCCATCTACTTGTTTGAATTTGTATCATAATTGGGCTTACCTGTCCTAGCGTTCAGATGTGGTTGTTTTGCTATCCAGTCTTTAATGTATTGTAGATCACTGCTTATCCTCTTCGGATCCTCATTTAATTCTTGGCGAGCTTTCTCAGCCAGCTCTGGGCTTAAAGGCCTGATATTCATTTTGGAAGTTTTGTTTCACGTGCTGTTTACTCCTATTTCTAAGGTAATACTACGCCTGGTTGAAAAAAGTGATAATTCTAAGTTATCTGATTACATATCGGTCGGTGTCGTGTCATTGACGGTCGACTTTGTTCAATTAATCGATATCATATTCGGATAATAAATAAAAGATATCAATGGTGAAGCTTGACACAAATCGCCCGATAATTAATTACTTCTAAAGTAAAAGTATCTTCACGCCCATATCCCCCAAGAGGTAGGCAGGGGCACAAATAGGGCACCCACGACTAGCCGAAGACACTAAGTCCCACAATGTGATAGGTGGCAAGCCCATCGCCAATTGGGCACATATCCAATCCCGAGCAATGTTTTTTTTTTGGATTATTCTATTACTTGTCAAGTCTGTTAAATTTGGTGCTGAAGTCCTGTCACGATTTGCATAAATCGATACCACTGTTCTTCTGTATTTGATAAATAATAATAATATAAATAAATAAATAGCCCCTGGACAAATCACATAAATTGTATCTAACCCCAACGTAAGCAAATTATATGCTTGTTATGGGTGTTAGTCAACGATACTAATACATAGAAATACTTAAATAGATACCAGAACAAATTTAATAAACATCTGGACCCGGAAATGTAGACATCTAAATGTTCATCACATAAATGCCTGCCCCTGTCGGGAATCAAACCCGAGCCGAGTCGAAGTAGTAAGGCGTGTGCGCTAGCCACTCGACCAACGAGGCAGTCAAGTTTGATATTATGTTAGATGTGTCATTGAAGTTATTACGAAATAACTTAAGACCTTATCAATCCATGCTTCTTCATTATATGAAGTAAGAAGTTATTAGAGTAAAGGAATTGCAACATGTTTGGGATACTGCAGATACCTTAAAATATTTCGATATCTAAATAACTTTTAACGCCATATCCATTTTTTGTCGTTAATATTAAGTTGTAAGACACACTACGATAACTAGCATTAAAAACTGGACGTGATTTTGATATTTCTGCTACTAGTCCCAACGTTACGAGAACACAGTTTTGACAATCATGAGACTAGTCTTATTAAAATGAAAAAGTTCGGTTGTTTCTCCGATAAAATAATAGCGTTGTTGAGCTCTTCGGTTAAGCCTATATCAAGTCTGAAACTGGTGAAGTTGCTGCTAAAAGTGGCATATATCTATTTAATCATGAAACCATGAAAGCGCGATTCAGCATCGTCACATGATGCTGTTTTGCTACATCTATCAGCAATATATTCTTGTTGTGACTGTAATGACCACCGAGTATCAAGTGCCTATGAAGAAGATGCCTGTGTTGGTTTCATATATTTTACAAACCATTACAAAGGAAATAAAACATTTAACAATACCAATTCTCACTCTCTCTCTCGATGTTTATCAGTGTCTATCAATGTCTATTAATCTATCAATCAAATCTGTCTGTCTCTCTCTATAAGAGACATAGAAAGAAACATGCAACAAACAAACAAATATTACATCTCCAAATAAAGTAAATTGACTAAAGATTGATCCTACACATTTTTGTATTTGTGATTCTTACCTGTCGTTTTTCTGGTGCATCCGGTTTGAAACCACAACGATTCTAAAGAAGTTTCACTTCAAAAAACGCATCAAAATCCGTTGGGTAGTTTTAAATATTTAAGCATACAAAGGAAAAAAGAAAAAAGCACGGGAAAAAAACATTTTTTCTTTAAAAATATTAACAATGAACTTACAACTTAGCAGATTTTACAAAAATCAATAAGTACTTGTAGTTACCAAGTTTAATCATGCAAGAAAACCATTATTTATTTTAATTTTTATACTATGTAGTAATAGTTTACCCCGTAGTGGCAGGTACAACCACGGAACGCACGAATAGACAAAGGCTCTTTAAATCCCAGAATACAATAGATGGAAAACCTATCGGAAACCGGGCTTTTTACGAATATCAAGCATCGGTGTTACGGTGAAATTGGAAAAAACACATTTGGAGTTTCCTCGATCCAGAAACTCGAGACCTCATGTAGTCTACACCGACTCCAGATCACAGAGGCGATATAACAGACCACAGAGTATAATATCGATTAATTGAATAATGGTTACCGCCAGCGTGTTGATTACCACTTAACACCTACCGATATGTAATCAGATAACTTTGAATTATCAATATAATTTGATCCTGCTGTAGTAGTGCTTTAGAAATAGGAGTAAACAGCACATCCGATTAACTTCCAACATGAATATAAGACCTTTAAGCCCAGAGTTGGCTGAGAAAGCTCGCCAAGAACTAAATGAAGATCCGAAGAGGATAAGCAGTGATCTACAACATATTAAAGACTGGATTGCAAAACAACCACATTTGAATGCTAGAACAGGTATAATTATAATTACCTTTACACATTAGTAGCGACTTTATTTGCATGCCTTTTTTATTTATTTATATATTATACAGTTAGTGCAAAAAAACTGCCGTTCAAATTTGTTATGCCTATCTCCAGGAGGCAGCAAAACCGACATTAACCATTAAAATCTAATTAAATTTCATAACCGCACTCAAAGAGCATTCGCATTGATTAATCTAACATTAAGTCTCTCTTTTGTCTAGAAAATATCAACTTACGAGAGACACCAATTTACGTTTAATCTGTTATTAGTGTCCTGTTTTGGATAAAAATGCAGACTTAACGGCTGATTAAATAATAATTGACGTCTCTGTGTGAGACCATAAATCGATGAGATTGGCATCACTGTATTACCTATTTTACATCGGTCATTTCGCCAGTTCACGGCCACTTAGTGGAGTTTATAGGTTTGAAGGAAAATATAAATATGTTGTAGATCTAGTTTTGAATTGATTAATGTTGTAATCTATCAGTAGCATAGCCTATTTTAGGATAAAGCTAAATTTTAGATAAATGTCACGATTCCTACAGACCCGCCTAGCTTTTTTCACATTCATTACTTTTTTCATACAGAGGCAGGCACATAGTGGAGACTGTCGCCACTACCTTGAGATCAATTGGACATGGAATAAACTAACTAACGAAACACGCCCTTTCAACTGTTTCAACAATACTTTCTTTCAATCTCGCTCTTTCTCTGATCTCACTATTTCGAATGCAAAAGGCAAGCGTAACACCCCCCTTTCCCTGAGCTCTCTAAATTTTCTTATCCTTCTTGTTTTTCTTACATTCTCTCTCTCTCTCTCTCTCTCTCCCCTCTCTCTCTCCCTCTCCCTCTGTGTGTGTGTGTGTGTGTGAGTGTGTGTGTGTGTATGTGTGTGTGTTACCGGAAGCTAAAACTTCCAAATATTTCCAGCTCCACTAAACTGTTTTATTACCACCATAAATACAAACGTAATTAAAAATTCAACTTACGTTTCGTTTCGTAACCGAAGCATCATCGACTGCACTCCACAAAGGTCGAGCAGATATTTAAAATAAAATTGCAATTAATAATAAAAAATAATAAAATTGCAAATCAAATATTTTTATTTGGATATAAGTATGGATTTCCGTAAAGTAACGCCTTCTTCTATTTCTGAAGTCGTTTTTTAAATATTCAAGAAATTATCAAGTATTCCCTTCCATAAACCCCTTACATGGGTTACTGGTTATAATCTAAACGACTTTTGTGTACTTATTAGACCTTAAGTTCAATTTCGATG
This sequence comes from Calephelis virginiensis, assembly GCA_002245475.1. Lineage (NCBI taxonomy): Eukaryota > Metazoa > Arthropoda > Insecta > Lepidoptera > Riodinidae > Calephelis > Calephelis virginiensis. Next base: position 25,957 of record NJDC01014006.1, on the reverse strand, counting down.
TCGGTCAAATAAAATGTATTTTTCAAAATTTAATCAAATATTTTAATGAAACCGAGATAAAAGATGTATCTTAGGATAATCGTGCGTATCCCCGAAGAAGTCAACAGAGTTACAACTAGGACATTGTTACGCTGTCGACTTTTTCGGGGATACGGGCGTGAAGATACTTACTTGTCTTCACGTATTTAAAATTGATGATACAGATGAATTTGTATGAGTAGGAGTAAGAAACACTTCAACACTTTACCAGAGCAGTGATAGGTATCAGTCCCGAAGGGATGATGCAAAGCATTTTACCGACCACCACTTACTTGTGACTATCTGATCTAATTAATTGGAAGGTTTAATTAAGAAGTGGTGTTTAATTAAAAAAGTGGACGCAATCTGGAATTTAGTATAATTGACCCATTTTGTTTGCATCCAGTTGAATTTCGACTTCTGTACCTTTTTCTACCACCATAATTATGCAAATTAGTAAATTTGGTAATAATGGTAAAAACATAAAACACCATGCTTATAATATATTTCTTTATATTAAAATGAAAATGACCAAGTTACAGATATTAAGATGAGACGCGAACTCATCTTACTATCTGTGAACGCAAATTGGCTGAATCAGAATACTGATACACTGGTTCCCCTCCACCATATTTTAATACAATAACTAATCAAAAACATCATTATTTTTATTCCAATATTCCTTTTTAAGGTCTAGAAACAAATGCATATCTTTCACTTAAAACATTGAAAACTTAACCATTAAACGCGCGTCTGTCCACTATTTTTTTACTAAAATTATAAATACTATCCACATTTGTTGCATAGCTAATGCTATTTATGTATTTATTTTATTTAATTCTTTATTGTACACAATTAATGACATAAAACATGGACAGTGATAAACAGAAATGCACTAAAGTTGGGCTTATTTCTAAGTCTACAGATTTCTTCCTGCCAACCCTAAAAAAAATCTGTGATGAAACAGTGGAAGGCATTATGCACAACAAATAAATAACCTAAACATAGTAAGAAAATATAAAAATAAAACTCATAACAATGACATACTATAAAAAAATATAACTAATATTAATAAATCTATTTAAATAAGAAACCTGAAAGTCACAAGTTGTTATGTAAGTAAAGAGTTATGCGTACTATTCTTTTGTTTGTGTATATGTGTCTATGATATCCTCGTATTGTATCATAGGCAGAGACAACTTTTCATTTCAATAGTTTGTGAGTATATTTACATTTAAGTATTTTGCACTCGACGTTGCGTCGGCGAAATGGACGTAAACTGGATGATGGCCGTGAACAGGCAAATCTACCCTACTATAATGTTTGCTCGCCATTTTCGTATCAGGCCATGAGCTTAGGATAGCATGTAAACCAACTTAAGCAAAAGGCTGAGGTTGGTAATATAATAACTTTTTTTATGTCTTGGCGATGAGTATTTCTTAGCGATACTAATTTTTATTCGTATGATAATGCGTCTAATATTATTCTAGATGACCAGTGGCTCATCGCTTTCCTCCGGGGCTGCAAATACAGTCTCGAGCGCACCAAAGAGAAGCTGGACCTGTATTACTCCTTGCGGACTATTGCACCTGACTTATATAGGATAAATCATAATGCTGCTTTATTTAAGGAAATCCTTGACTTAGGGTATGTATAAATATATTTTACAGCATACCTACTAGTGAAATTGTTTTGGACTAGTTTTAATTTTATAAGAATTAGTGAAAATGTTTAAACATGTTATCAACTACTAACTGACCCGGCTAATTTCTTTCCTCTTGTAGCTAATAACATTTGATATAGAATCGCCTCTATGGTTAGCGTTCCAGTTGTTGGAGTTGACTTCTTGAGGTCCCGGGTTAGATTCCCGGTTCGGGCAACTTAAAGAAAATGCGGTTTTCCAATTTTCTAAAAAAATGTTGCTCGGGATTGGATGTATACCCGGTTGGCGATAGGTTTACCACCTATCACATCGTAGGACTTAGTGTCTTCGGCTAGTCGTGGGCGCCTTGGTTGAGCTTCTGCCTACGTCTTCGAGGATATGGGCGTGAAGATACTTTAGAAAAAAATAACGTGTTTCTAATGAATTTCTAAATTTCATTCTAAGACTAAGATAAATAACTGAACACATAGGTATACAAACCGCGCCTGGTAGGTAAGAAAATTACTTTGGTTAAATTAAGCATGTTTTGCTTAATCTCGAATCTTCACGCATTAAAAAAGATATGCATATCAATTTCTATAAAATCGATCATATGGTAAGAGACAGACATACAGACAGACTTCCATATCTATATTATGACAGTTTACGGTTGGAGCTATACGGTTACCTATACGGACCTATACGGTTGATTTTTTTTAATTTACATTACATGGCGTGATTTTATTAAAATGATTTCAAAAACTGTGCATTAATAGTGTTTAATTGTAAAAAATAAAGTTTTCATTGATCTTAATTAAACTTATAAAAACAAAACATGTGTAAAGTATTAAAAAGTGAACATTTAAAAAACTCGAAGTTACACATCGGGCCGTTACTTGGATATTTTGAAAAGTTTAAATTTTAAATTGGAAAATTTCAAAATTAAAAAATTTCAGCGAAATTAGAAATTTGGGACGATTAACTAGATCATTATATAACTAAATATGAATTCTACCATTGTTGTTGATGTTGATTTGAAAATATTTATTTTGAGAATGTCACATTAAGAATAAAACAATCGTACAATGTCTATCGAGTCAGTGAATTCTTTTGAAACTTCTACCTCGGAGTTTTTTGCTCGAAGCTTACCGGATTTGTCTACCTTGAGTGACAGTCATACTAAAGAACTACAAGAAGAAATTAAATTATTAAAATTTCATTAAGAAAGTGCTCACCGAGAGATAGAAAATCTGATTTTAGAAAATAACTCCCTTCGAAAGGTTAGCCAGGAACAAAACAAGAACAGTTTAGTTTTGAAACAAGTAGCTTCATCGTCAGCTAGTAATTCAACTCCTTTGAAGTAAAATTAAGGATCTTCACCAAAACACAAATCAGTACAATCAATAAAAAGGCAAAGTAATACTTTTGAAAATACAGGTAATCGTATAAACCCTCAAAAGTCTCAAATTTCACCTCAAAAGGAATCAAATTTGAGTTTAAGTAAATGTTTGTCTTCAAAAAGCAATTCAATAACTCATAAAAACTCTGAAACAAGGACAAAAGAAAGAATTTTGATACTTGGCGATCAAAGAGTACGTGGTTTGTCTACCAAATTTTTACATAACAAGAAATACACTGTTTTAGCTACTGTTAAGCCCAATGCGAGATCATCAGAAATAATACATAGTTTTAGAGATTTTTCAGGTTTATCAAGCAAGGATTATGCAATTGTAGCAGCCGGATCAAATGATTGTGATCCATACTCGGTCTTCACAAATATTACTAGTGTTTTAGATATATTAAACCAGTGTAAACAGGTATTTTTATCAAAAATTGTGATTAACAGATATTTAAATGTAGCTCTTCTAAATCATGAGTTGAAATTAATTGCTAATCAATATAATAAATAATTAATAATATAAACCTTCTTAGACATAGACAATTGTGTAACAAAGTATAGACAAGTTTTACATGGAGTGTTTGTCCAATAAATTAAAACAGGAAATAGATTATCAGGAATACTAAACAAAATTTTTAAAATATTCTTACAGTAAAACCAATAAATTGAATTGTAAAAAAAATTTAAGTTTCATATTAGATAAACCAAAGATGACATTTGCTGAATACAAGCAAAACTTAGAAAAACTAGTGTTTAATAGAATAAACAATAGCTTACCTAGTAATTGTTTTAAAAATGGGACCATACCTTATTATTTCAATCTAAAAAAAGCAATTTTACAAAGACATAATGATCAGACAACAGTCCCTGATACTACCATAAAAAAGGTATACCTTATTATTTCAATCCAAAAACTGATAAAAATAATTAAATATAACTAATAATCAGTTTTTTCGTTAACCAATTCAAGTTACTGCATCAAAACATAGCTGGCGCATTAAACAGACGTAACTACCTTCAAGCTGCTATTACTGAACTCAGGGACGCTTTAGGTAAAATAGATGTCATCAGCTGTCTTACTGAAACATTTTTAAAGCAATGTTCGGAGCAAATTTTAAACTTGATGGATACTGTATTGCTTCCTCTTTTTCTCGTAGTAACCAGCGTCGAGGTGGCATCGGTATAATAGTGAGTAAAGATCGTCTTTATAAACCTCATGATTTACAAATACACATACATTTTTCCTTTGAATGCTGTGCCGTTCAGATAATAAACTATAATTTAATAATATTATGTATATATCGTACACCTAATTCAAATATTAGGAATTTCTTGACAAATTAGAATTATTATTAGAAAATATAATGAAAAATTCTAATTCTAATTCTAAAATTGTTTTATGTAGATATTGGAATATAGATCTTTTGCAATCTACAACTGCTAACAAAAGTTTAACAAGCATTTTAAATAATAATAATGTGTGTCACCATATTTTAATACCTACTAGAAAACACATACATGTCTAGATGTAATTGCTAGCAATTTGGATAATGTTTTTTCTGATACTCATGTTCTTGGTTTATCTGACCCTGAAACTGCACAAAGTATATAAGTAGATATTACACCAGTCACACATAATATACCGAAACGTAGCTTCTGGTTTGAAACAAGGCGTCTTTTTGGTCAGGAAAATATTAGAAAGTTTTATGAATGCCTGTCATCTTTAACTTTTACTGAAATTCTTGCTTCTGATGTCTGTGAAGAAGTATTTAATGAATTTTATGATATTTTTATGTTATTTTATGAAAAATGTTTTCCAAAAATCCAAATTAAAGTTTCAAATAAGCCAATAAAAAATAAATAGCCATCAAAAGGTATTTTAAAATTTTACAAAGTAAAACGTCAGTTGTATTTAAATTATCGATATTCTCATACTAACAAAAAGAGTAATAAAATGAATTACATGCGTTATAAGAAAGTACTGTCCAAATATATAATAGAATCACAAAAACAGGCATCGTTCAAATATATTAAACAGTCTTCTTATAAGTGCAAACCATCATGGGATTTACTCGTAAGTAGGAGTTCTTTTCAGAATAAAATGCTCAAAGAAGAAATTGAAAAAATTTTAATAAATAACTTAGACTGTACTGATGCTCAAGCAATTTTTAACTATTTTAATGATTTCTTTATAAACCAGACTAAATCTTGTAATAAAGACCATACTAGCTCTACAGGTAACATACAATTTAAAAGTTTGTTCAATCATAATAAAACTATGTTTTTGACACCAGTAGATGAACATGATATTATTATGGTAATACAAAGTTTGAAAAAAACAAGAGCAACTGGTTTTAACAATTTAAGCACATCATTATTAAAAATGTTGCTATTGTAATAGCAAAACCTCTATGTCATATTATTAATTTATCATTTTTGGAAAGGAAATACCCAGAACGTTTAAAGCAGACAATTGTCAAGCCATTATTTAAAAAAAGGTGATACATGTGATACGAATAATTATCGACCTGTGACATTAATTCCAGTAATTTCTAAGATTTTTGAAAAAATAATGTATGAAAAACTTTCCGACTATTTACTCCATTTCAAGTTATTAAAAAATAATCAATATGGATTTAGAAAAGGCAGGTCTACCTTATATGCATGTTTCGACTTAATACAAAAGGCAACTGAATTTCTAAATAATAAAAAAGCATCCACTTTCTGTATTTTTAGATATGAGCAAAGCATTTGACTTTGTATCACATAAAATATTATTAACAAAACTTGAGAGATATGGCATTAGAGGTAAAGCATTAGATTAGTTTAAAAACTATTTAGAAAAAAGAAAGCAGTGTGTTGAGCTTACAAAAATATGTGGAAACCGCAAAAAAGTCTATACTTCAAATTATCTCGTTAATGACTGCGGTGTGCCACAGGGAATCATTTTAGGACCATTACTTTTTTTAATTTACATAAATGATCTGCCTGATGCTATCAGTCATGATTCTATCTTATTTGCTGATGATACAACTCTTCTCATCAAATGTGAAAACAAAAATGTCAATGTGTATTGATAACGTATATTTTACTAACTTCCTCGGTATTAAAATCGATAAATTTTGCAAATGGAAATCATATATTGATTCACTTTGTAATAAAATTTATAGGTTTGTATATGTATTAAGAAGAATAAGAGAAGTAGCAGGTCTGAATGCATCTCTCTATCATGGATATGTTTCTTCCATTTTGCAATATGGGATCCCCATTTGGGGAAATTCTGTAGAATTATTTAAAATATTCAGAGTACAAAAGAAGTGTATACGGGCGATATGTGGAGTTAATCAGTTACATTCATGCAAACCACTGTTTAAGTCGTTCAAGTCGCTTTTTTTATTTTATGATTATTAAATGTTATTGTATTTTAATAGGTTAATTTTGGTTTTACCTAAAACGGCCACACCCACATCACCTCGGGTAAGTTTGTTTCGAATGGGAGTGTGTGATGTAGAAAAATTTAACATCTTCGATAATACATCGGTATTTACTACTTTACAAAAGGTGAGCATGCAATTTTTTTCATTTTTAAACTAGCTTAGGTTAAGTTTAAGTAATTCGAATATGGAAACAAAGTTACTTCAAAGGTCACCTTTGTTGTACTTCTCGCGAGGTCTTAGTTCGGGGACGAACTACTTAATCTTTCTTGTGTGCTTGTGTATGTCACTGAACTCCTACTAAACGACTGGAGCGAGTATGATAGAATTTCAAGGGGAATCGAAAATGGTTTAGATTTACACTTTGGTCCACTAGAATATGGAAAATTATTTTTTATTTGGAAGTAGTCGTAAATTTTGGAATGTTTTACATTGGATCCGGTAGACTGTGCTACCATCGGAGCATCAAATATTATTTAGTAGCTGTTAATGTTAAGCGATACGAAGTTTGCTCGGTCGGCTAGTATATATGTAGTAGTATAGTATACATATACGAGTATATAGGGATTTCCATTTATTTCATTTCGCGTGGTCCTCGCATCACGGGTGAGCGGATGGATCAATTTCGCTAATTCTTTTTTGCTATATTAGCTATCGCTAGGAGAAATTTCCTTTGTACAATACGGGAAAATTGAAGGGAAAATGGAAAACCATACAAAACCCATACAAATTGTTAGGCGGTACAAGGTTCGCAGGGTGAGGCTAAGTAGCAAATATAATCGCCTAAGGTAGTGAAATAATTCGATGGCTATTTTAAAATAGCACCATTTGTGTTGACTGTACTTTTGGGGACTGGGTACTATAAACAATACTGTATTTTTTGTAGTTTCTTTTGTTAAATGTAAAAAAAATATTTTTTAGAGCTCATTAACAAATATTTTATGTCAAATTAGTTGAACATGAAAGCTATTTTTTGATTGTCTTTGATGTTTCATCGTCAAAATGTCGTCTCATTGATAGGCAAGTTCTTTATATGTCCTACCTGAAGTCCAGCAGTACAAAGTACGCGTGGTTGGCTAGTATGAATTGATATTGTCAAATAAATATCCAAAAAAAATTTTTTAGTTGATGCTCCTGGATGACGATACGGCAGTTGTATCTGGAATTCAGGGCATAAATGATTTGGAAGGTGTCACAATGGGGCACTTCTTACAAATGACACCTACAGTCATGAAGAAGATGGTTGTTTATTCTTAGGTAAATTTATTTATGTACATTTTCAAAAAACAGTCACTTATTAGTGAATGCAAGACATAGAAAAGGTGATTATAACTTCCCTGTCCAAACAGTATTTTAAAAAAAGGAAATAGCAGTTAAAAATAGCAAACTCGGCCCGCTTCCTGAATTGTTGGTAATTTGGCGTTAATAGAGATCCTAAACGGTTGTAAAAACTTCTTGTAAGCATTGGTTTACATCCATCTGGACCGTAGGTTTAATCTATATATTAATACGTGATGCCAAAACTTTGGATTCCTTTTTACAAAAATTGCGCGGACGCAGGAGCAAAAAATTTGACACACTTATAGATTATGTGTAGGAAAAGTGCAGAACGCTAATATTTTTCAATAATAACGCTTATAAAGTACATTAAATCAATAAATAAAACATTACCCACACTACCATGCATTTGATACACACAAACAAATATATTGATGATTGGGATATAAGATCTCAGATGGCGCACCATACAATTTGGAAACAAAGTAGTTGGTCTTGAGGAATGAAGATGGTGTTCTTATCAACAAGATATTAAAATGTATTATAGTCAAATTTCAACCAACGGGCGATCACTAGTCCAAGTAATTTTACAACCTTCACCTCAGTTGGAAGGCGTCTTTACAACCACGAAAATCATGAAAAACAGTCATGAAGAAGATGGTTGTTTGTTCTTAGGTAACTTTATTTATGTACATGGTCAAAAACCAATCACTTATTGGTGAACGGCAAAGGAATCCAAGAGATCGATTATAACTTCCCTGTCCAAACAGTAGTAGTAGCTACATGATTTAGTATATCCAAGAATTAATAGTGGTCCCATTCACCAAAATCCTGAAGAATTTTACGTATTATGAACTCTAACTTTTTACTATTGAGTAATTTCTATTTTATAAGCATATATACTTAAACTACATACCTTATTATTTTTTATTACTGATAAATACATACATACTTCATGCCATCTTCACTTCAAGTCCCTTACGAGGTAGGCATAGAGTGTCGAGTGCCAAACCTCACGATCCTGGCAGACCTGCCTGGCTTCCTCAACATTTACTACCCGTTTTATACGAACACGCCGATTTCGGAGACTCTTGATACCACTCTCGGATAATGTCCGAGTGATCTGATCGTGGAATGTCAACCTTGGCCTCCCCGGGTACCTACATCCATCCACATTTGCATTGTATATCTGCTTTGTCAATCTTTTATCTGTCATTCTTTCCACATGACCGAACCAGCGGAGCATGCCCTTTCGTATTTTAATAACAACACTTTCTTGGATACTAATGGATAATTGTATTTTCCAGGACGCTCTACCAGTAAGATTGAAGAGTTCACATCTAATAAATGTTCCTCAAGGTGTTGAGACTATTTTCAATGCAATGAAAAGTTTACTGAATGACAAAAATAAAAACCGGGTAATTTTTTTTCAATATTTTGAACACATTATTAATAATCATACAATATTTTTTACTTAGGACTTAGTGTCTTCGGCTAGTCGTGGGTACCCTGGTTGTGCCTCTGCCTAACTTTTCGGAGATATAGGCGTGAAGATACTTTTCTATTTTTTATGATCGCCTTGTTGGTCGAAGGTTGGTAAACGAAATACCGACCAATCGCGAGGCTCGGGTTTGATTCCCGACGAAGGCGCACATCTATTATCGTTGACTAACACCCATGACATCTTTATATATATTGTTTGCGTGCACGTGTATTTCACTGAACTCCTCCTAAACAACTGAAACGATTTTGAAAATTTTTTTTGGGTGTGTTCAAGAGGTTCACAGTTTGGATTCTCACAACCAAAGCAAATAATTGTGTATTTTATTATTATTTTGTAATTACTCCAAAACGATTAATCCGCTCGTTTGTAACGGATAGTTGGAATGATGGAAAATTATGAGAATTTATTGACTTCTCGCGAGGTCTCAGTTTGGGATGAACTACTTGCTAACTTCTTAATCTATATATACTTATGTGTATATAATAAAATATGTGTATATATTTCTTATGTGTGTGTATGTCACTAAACTCCTACTGAACACCTGCTAAACGAGTGGAGCAAATTTGTGAAATTTCAAAGGGAATCGAGAATGGTTTAGATTTACAATTTGGTCCCCGAAAATGTTTTTTAATTATTTTTTTATTGGTCATTCATTGATTTTGGAATATTTTTCATTGGATCCGACAGACTGCGCTACAATTGGATCCTTAAATATTATATAGTTAATATTAAGCGATAAGAAGTTTGCTGGGTCGGCTACATATATTACAGAAAATTTGCAGCTTACTACTTTTTTTCTTTCTCCAGGTTTTGGCATTCACGTTATTATTTTGCCATTAGTCAAGTAGAAATTTGAATCAAATTTACTGAAATCGGGATTTAATTATAACTAGTAATAAGTCACAGAAAGCTCTACATATCTTAACGTATAACGTACGAAGTCTTTCTTCTCAAGCACGGCTCATAGAATAATGAAAGCAGACTCAATGAAAAATATAAAATTCGACATCTTGGGCCTATCAGAGGTGAGGAGAGTTGGAAATTTAATTTGTGAATATGAAGAATTTATATTTCAATTTGTAAGCGAAACAGCAGGTCTGTATGGAGCTGGTTTCGTGATAAAAAAAAGCATTTAAAAAAGCACACAGAAGCAAAAATAGGGATATCAGAACGAGTTGCCTTACTCACATTATATATTAATAATCTCAAACTTGATATTATCCAAGTATATCCACAGAAGCTGCAGATGAAAAAAAAAATTAAAGAATTTGGATAAAGCCTTAAATTTTAGTGATGGGAGATTTTAACGCCAAAATTGGTACCCCAAAACCCGAGGAATACCTAATAATGAGGCCATATGGATATGGAGATAGAAATACTTCAGGAGAAAGAATGACAGATTTTGCGTATGAAAATAAACTGTCTTATATTATAAATATATACCTTTCGACAAAAAACTAAAAAAATAGATGGACATGGAGATCCCCTGATGGCAGAACAAAAAATGAACTGGATTATATTCTATCAAACTTCCCTCAAAACGTGCAAAATATTGAATTCTTAAACGTAGAGTATCCATCGGACCAAAGACAGGTAAGAATTAAAATAAAAACTAAGCTGTCCAAAAGTAGACCAAGGTTTAATAAAAATACAAGGTTTCTGCATATACTGAATCTCTACACATTAACATTACAAGCCTATTAGAATAAGAAACACAACTCACAACACAAGAATACTACGACAAATTGATAAATATAATAGAAACCTGCTTATCAAATGCCCAAAATATAATATATAAAAAGTTGAAAGCACTTTACAAACTAGTAAATATATACAGCAAGATTATGTTACCCACAGATACAATTCAATAAAAAAACATTTTAAATACTACTGGGAGCTTAAAACAAGCACTGAAAGAATTAAATATACACAAACACTGGATAGAAGGATTGCAAGGGGAAGAAAAAATACACATTAACAGAAACAAAATTGTAAATATCGCCACACAGTACTATAAAGCATTGTACAGCTGCTCTACCTAGACTCCACCACGCACTACCCTAACTGAATCACCTTACCGGAATACTACCCAAATAGATAATACGGTCGAGATAAACCCCATAGATGAAACTGAAGTAATCGATCAAATATGGAAGTTGAAAATGGAAAATAGCCCAAGTCCTGACAGAATAACAAATGAAGTCATTAAACCAGGTCAATATCTGTTGGTAAAACCTTAAACAATTTTTTTTAATTTAATAATCAAAAAGACTTGTACTCCCAAAGTGGTCCCAAAAGTGGTCTGAATCAAATATAATCTTGTTATATAAAAAAGGAAACCCAAAGGACATTTCTAACTACCGACCTATAAGCCTACTGCCGACTCTATATAAACTCTTCTCTTCAATTATAGAAAAACGAATAGGTAAAGTATTCGACAGCAAGCAACCGATAGAACAAGCAGGCTTCAGAAAAGGATATAGCACTACGGATTATATATACGCATTTGAACAAGTACTCGAGAAGCATCAAGTATTCCAGAGACCACTCGAAATTGCTTTCGTCGACTACCAAAAGGCGTTCTATATATATACTATATCACATGCAGCAATTTGGCAAACTCTACTTACCCAAAATGTTAATCAAAGATATATAAATATATCGAAAGATCTCTACGAGAAGAGCCAAAGTAGAGTGCGCCTATAAAAACAGAAAGAGAGGTGAGACAGGGTGCTCCCCTCTCACCTCGACTTTTCTTAGCAGTGCTGGAATCGGTCATTAGCAACCTCAACTGGAAGAACTTGGGACTTAATATGAAAGGAAAATATCTCTCACATCTAAGGTCCGCAGACGATATTGTACTTCTTAGTGAACTTAGTGAGAACCACAAAGATCTACAATATATGATAGCATGCACTGCAAAAAGCTTGCAAAGAAATAGATCAAACTAAGATCAAAATAATGACTAACAATAGACAAGAGTCAATAAAACTTGAAGATGTTGGACTGGAATATTTTATAACCATACATATTTATATACACAACACATACATAGCATATTTATATAACAAATATCTTTCAGTCCACTAAACAATTAGCAAGAAGTAGAAAGAAGAGTTCAGAAGACCTGGAACAAGTTTTGGAGGTACAAAGAAGTGCTAAAAAGAAAATTTTCCTATTAAACTAAAAAGAATGGTAATGAACTCCTGTCTTTTACCATCCTCAACTTATACATGTCAAACGTAGAAGTTCACTCATAACACTGAGACTAAGATTCAGACAAGCCAAAGAAGTATGGAAAAAAGCACGATGAAAATAAGTAAATTTGAAAAAATCTCACACAAAATAATACGCGAACAATCAGATGTCATTGATGCCTTAAGTTACGCAAAAAAAATGGACGGGTAACTTTAAATTGGTTTACAATTTTAAGTTATCGCTATCTTCTTTCGACGAAAGTAATAGAAAGATACAAAATACTTTAGTGCTGTCAGATTAATCTGTTTATAACATTTCTACAGAGTTTTGGCGTCATCGTGAATGAAGATGATCGTAATTTTTTCACTATTATTGAATTTCATGTTTATATTGAGTAAAATAGGTTAATTTAGGTGGGAATTAGATTAATTTTGTTCAGTGAAAGTGCATAAATGAAATAATCATGAAGAAATTAATGCATCGTCTATTTCCTCGCTGCCATCAAATCTCACTAGATGAGCTTCAGTAACGAAGCCACCGCTTTACTTAAGACCCTAAACATATCTGTTCATAATGAGACTTTGTACATAATGACTAATGACTGTATAAGAATTAATAAACTTGACAATGGCAAAATAAGTCGTGAAAACCGATCGAAAGCTATATTTTTAAAAGAAGAAGAAGCACATTTCTACAGACGTTTAATCTATCACTCGGAAAACGGTGATTAAAAACATCAAAAATTGACATATCCAGATTAATCTGACATGTTTAAAATGTTCCACGTCTTTTGGTTTGTTTCATTTGAAAAAGATAGCATGCATCTAAAATAAGTTTAGTTTGTGAACAGCAGAATCACCACCAATGTCTCTTGAATTACTTAAGCCAATCTTGCTTTTATTATGGTAACATAAGAAACGAGAAAAAATGACGTTTGTGAATATTTATATTTTAATACAAAAATAAGCACATTGCAAAGTGAAACTCTTGACAAAAATTAAAAGCTAATATTGTTATGATTGAATTTCATTTATATAAAGTGGTCAAAGTCGCAGGGAGTCGCTGGTTACAAGTGGCTGGTGACCGTGACTTGTGGCGCTCTTTGGGGAGGTCTATATCCAGCAGTGGACGTCCTTCGGCTGATGATAAAAGTTCAGTTTGAGAGCCATACTGAATTAATGCCTTTTGTTACATCCAAAATCAAACATACGAAAAGCGCAATTGCTTGCCACGCACTTTTTAACACACCTACCAGTTGGCACAATATTTATTTCTACAAATTCAGTCCTGTTAATTCTATTATGTTTAATTGAAAATTATGACAGTGTCATCCCCATAACTGAGCCTTTACCATGAGTTGTTTTAGATTACGTTTGGTAAGTTACGTGTCGAAATCTATGACACTTGGACTAAAAAAGTGTTTCTCTTGGTTACCAATAGAGGCGCTGTTCAAAGTTTTCATACAAATATTTTAGTGAGACAATAGCAAGTATAGTAAACTTGACAAGTCGAAAACTCATGGTAAGGGGTCTGTTCTCAACAAAACGCAGCAAATGCCAAATGAAAGATTGGCATTTCCTACTTTTGAGCAAACGTCTACTTAACCTCAACTTCTACTTACTACATTTAATAAAGAACAATGCCCATCGTTCATACATAGAAAAACCTGTCAGATGATTTTTTATTTACGTGTTGTATATGGAACACTACTGTTATTTTCAACGTAATATTGTTTACTTTCAATGAATATTAATTAAATTTTTCTTATTTAAGTCGAAAAGAAAATCTATTGAGGTTACATTTTTTTTTGTTACATAAAATGATGTTTCCAATCCAATCGAAAAGCAATAATCAGTATCCGTGTGACACAAGCCAAAAGTAATCGTAAGAGGGTTTCGGAATTCGTGAGAAATGCAAAAATTATAAAAAATTAAAAATCTGGGATCACACAGTGTTGACCTCCGTAATGAACAATTACCTTATTCTTTGGTCTAGAGGGACATCTGTGTCTGTCAAAAGTGTCAAACTAATCTCTCAGGTCCTTTGACCTCTAAGTATACTCAGGTCACGACGCGACAGCAGTCAGCACTGTCAAAACTATAAATAATTTTCATACAGAACATTTTTCTCTGTGTTATGTTTTTTTAATTACTATTCTTTTGGTATACAACTGCAAAATAAGTATTTGTTGTTCAATTATTCGTATTTTCCCCATGATGGTCCGGGCTCCTATGCAGAATAGACCATCTGCCTTTCTTACCAGGCAGCTCGTAAAAGGCGAGCACAGGCTCATCATCACTAACACCGTGACATCTGACTAGGTGGTAAAGATTCGCAGCGACTTGCCCGGATCAGTACCACTGCCTTACCTATTTCTACCGCAATAACGCCATAATGTTCCGGTTCGGAGGGTAAGGTAGCCGGTAAACTTACTTTTGCTCGAGGCCTAACATCCTGACCTCAGGTTGGCAACGCACCATTGTCATCTTTGGTGTTTCTAGGTGGCGTGAATTTCTTACCATCAGGAAATCCGTCTGATTGTTTTCGTTCCTATAACATAAAAAATTACGTATAAATAACGTTTAAGCTTCTTTAATATATTACTAATCATTAATCACTATTAAAAAAAACAGTACGTGGTGGTAGTAATGGGTAGGTAACAATATAATTTGAATATAATCGTGGAACAGAATATTTCAAATAGACCACAGATAATCACAGTTGTTGTCTATAGTGCATATTCTATATGACATTTAAAATAATTATGCAAGACTGGTAAATTAAATACACTCATTTTTAAACTTAGTAAAAAAATTGTAATGAGTGATTTTACAATAACAAAAAATCAGCAATTTTTTGAGATACCTCTCATTATTATTCACGATAACTGTTTCTCAGGTCAATTGTGGGTATTGTTCTTTACGTCCATGATTAGTTTACACGGTGTTATATAAGTTGGTCCTTTCTTTACCTACCGTGCGAAAATTATACAAGACGTTTTTAATCAATTTTATTAGATACCAATCAATCATTTGTCAAGAAACAGACTTCCAATTGACGAAATAAATACTTAATATTTCTTCCCACTGATCGTAGGTATATTTAGTAACTATTGTCATCATCATAAGTCTTTCAACCCTTTTTTACTTACAGAAATGAGTTTGTCCTAAAATTATTCATGTGTATCGCCTCTATGGTCTAGCGATCCAAGTGTTGGACTTACCTTCATGAGTTCCCGGGTTCGAATCCCGGGTAGGACAATAGAAAGAAAATGTTGCTCGGGATTGAATATGTGCCCGGTTGGCGAAAGGTTTGCCACCTATAACATTGTGTAGTGTCTTCGGGTAGGCAGAGGCACAACCAGGGCACCCACGCCCTGGTTGTGCCGCTGCCTACCCTTTCGGGGATACTCACTTACTTACGTTTAATTCATGTGTCATAATATTTCATTTCAGATGTATGTTCACAGTAAAAATAACGAAGAATTATACAAGCATATCCCAAAAGAAATTTTGCCAGTTGAATATGGTGGCGATGGGGGCACAATACGTGAGATTATAGGTAAGATTCACTACTATTAAATTTTCAAGTTTTACGCTTTTCTTTAAATTCATGTAGTTTGGTATACTTATTAGTATACTAATAGGTTTGTGCCTTATGCACATGTGTTTTTATATTTGTCGAACTGAACAGCGAGCCAAGCCAAGCATAGAGCCAAACATTGCTATGAACATTTTAATGAGCATTCTAGTGAATGCTCTAGTCGATGCTCCTTACAAAATATTCTTCACGATGATGTCATACTTGACAGTCGCGTGTGTTGCATTTATGTTCAGTGGTAATTCTCATTACGTGAAAAAAAGAAACAGAGCAACAGGGATGCAAGGATGCAGGGATCTCAGAGCGGACGACTAAAGCTTAACTCGGCAAAAAGTTCGAACAATGCTCGCTACAATACTTGCCAGAACGCTCTATAGAATGTTCGCTAAAATGTTCTCGTTATTTTTCTGTGATGTAACATTCGCACAAATGCTCATTACAAGTGAATGTTCAAGTCTATCAGCACCTTAACCATCACGAATCCATCTGCTTGTTTGTTTTCCAATACCATTAAATTTATTTTTGTGCCTACTAAGCATAATTAAGCATAATTCATTGAATTTTGTTGTAACTAAATTCCAGAATATCTAAAATGACAAATCCGATTCAAATTTCCAATTTGCATAAAATCGATATTCAAGATTAACCCAACTGTTTAACTAAACTCTATGATCTTAAAATTGACATTCGACCAAATAGAACAGCGTGGCAAGTGTTTACCAGAAACTTGTGTTAAGGAAATGTTTATTTTTGTAGTTGAGGTTTTTTTTAGGGAGATTATATGTAGTAACTAAGGAATATTTGCACAGTGTCAGTATAATATTTATTGATTGTGATTTCACATAGACCTAAATTTTTATCAGCGCTTAATCTCATATATAGGTAATCCCACACAAGTGTATTTTTTATCACACAATAGCAAGCGATTATTTGCAAGCTTATTGTATGTTTTATACTAAAATATTAATTTTGTTAAACATTGCTAATTTAATCGGTTTGTTAATTTATGCAATAGATTATATATAAGAATTACAACAAAGAATTAATAAGTCTCAAGTGCCAAGTATGAGTCAGACTCGCCGATGAAGGGTTCCGTAATAAGACGCATAGTTAGAGACAAATTGAAGGTAGCAAAATATATATTATAATGGTAGGTATGTCTCAAAATACGAGTAGCTGTATAATATTAAACCTCCGACGGAAAGAGTGCGTGCATGCGTCTGCATGTGTGTGTGTGCGTGTGTGCGTGCGTGTGTGCGTCTATGTGAGATTGAGTTTTAATTTATTTTTAGTTTTGTGATTATTCACCAGGCTTAACAAATGTCGCTTTATTTTTTTATAGCATTACTAATAATTACAAAGTTTCAAATAGTAGAAATTTTATTTCATTCCTCGCATGTGGGGCCAACGCCACTTTGTTTTAAATATGTGGGGTCAGAAAATTGGTAATTTTAAATTTTCATATTGACCCGTATGCTACGGACATCTAATGATAACGTTTTATAATTTAATAGAGTACGACCAGTGAGATTTTTCTTTTTATTTATTTTTAATTCACTTCAAAAAAGGAGGACGTTCGACTGTGTGCTTTTGTTGTATGTTTGTTACGCGATTACTCGATCAATAGCCGACCGATTTTAATGGTTCTAAAGATAGGTCATGTTTCCGATGTGTGCCCCATGTCGATATTTATTAGGTATATTATCTAATAATTAACATCCTACATGGGGCACATCAAAACTTTTGCACTTCTAGTTAATCGAAACTATTTGAATTTCGAATGTTATATTTCTAAAACGTTGCAACCTTCTTAGTAATAAAAAAAAAATTGGCGGGAAATAATTTGTCAATTGTTTTTTATCACACATCAAAGTTCTACTTCTTTCTTTCTTTAGGTTTTGGCCTTCACGTTAGTATTTGGCCATTAGTCAAGTAGAAATTTGCATCAAATTTTATATCAATTTCACTTAATTTTAATTAGTCATTAGTCATCAGGAAGTCATGTCAGGTTCTTGGGTAAAGCGGTGGCCTGTTTTCTCAAGCTCATGAATGAGATTTGGCGGCAACGAGGAAATACACAATACGCTAATTTCTTAGTGATTACTTCATTTGTGAACTTTCACTGAACAAAATTGTACAAAATGCCACAAAAATTGACTAATTTTACTCAATATCTACACGAAATTCAATAATTATGAAAAAACTTCGACCGTCTTTTCTCTCGATGGCGCCAAAACTGAAAGTTCTACTTACGCAACGAAAATAGAATAAAGTCGAAAAGATTTAGGAGCAATGATTTTTTATGATTTTAAAAGTTCTCTTTCTCAGCAAGACTGTGACGCTCGTCTTTAAAATGCTTTTGGGAGAGAAGCAACTTGCTTAAGCACCGTGAGGCGATAGTTTGTTGAATTTGAAAAAGGTCGAGTTTCTTTACATGACGAATTTCGTAAAGGGCGGCCTTCAACTGCCGTCAACGAAAATAATGTGGCTACTGTTAAGCGGTTAATTGAAGAAAACCCCCGGGTTACCTATGTGACAATTTGAGGACTATTGGGGATTAGTATGAGTCAAATTCAGAAAATTTTAAACCAAGCATTGAAAGTTCGGAAACTTTGTTGTCGTTGGATCCCTCATGAACTGACAGCGGAGCAGACGCGAGCTCGCGTGGAATGGTGCTCACAAATGCTACTGGAGTACGACAACGGACATTCTAATGCTGTTTATGACATTGTCACAGGAGACGAAACGTGGATTTATTGTTTTGAACCCGAATAAAAGCAGCAATCTTGTGAATGGGTGTTTGAAAATGAGAACAGGCCAACAAAAGTGAGACAAGCGAGAAACATTGGAAAAAAATGATCGCATTTTTTTTCTCAGCTACGGGTCCCATCTGTACAATTCCATTTGAAGATTAAAAAAGTGTGAATGCCGAGCGGTATTCTACTATTCGTTTACCCAGGGTGTTAGAAAAACTTCGCGATAGACGACCCAAGAGCCGCATTCTCCTACACCATGATAACGCTTTTTCACACACGGCCAACAAAACAAAGTCTTTTTTAGCTTCCGAAAAAGTACATCTCTTCACTCATCCTGCGCATAGCCCCAACCTAGCAACCTGTGATTTCTGTATTTTCCCAGAATGAAAGATTTGATGTGAGATTTTACTTATACCAAATCCGAGGAGGCAGTGATAGTGTTCAATCAGCACGTAGAAAACATGCCTTCAGATCTGTGGTCCTCCTGTTTTTAAAAATGGTTTTGTCGCATGAAAAAAATTTTAAAATGTAAAGGGGATTATTTTGAAAAACAATAAACATAAAAAAGTATCAAAAAGTATCATTAACATAAAAAGTATACAACAACTAGCTGCCTGCTCCGGCTTCGCTCGGATGGTAATTTTTTTGAGCATAAATTGAGATGTAAACTATCCTATCTTTCAAGTTGGATCAAACTGCACACGGTGCAAATTTCATTGAAATCGGTTCAGTAGCTTAGGAGTCCATCGCGAACAAACAACGTGACACGTAATTTATATATATTAAGATTATAGACAATAAACATAACGTTTTGATCATAACGTGTGGTTTTTTTAAGTTACGCAAAACATACATTTAATAAAGTAATTTCTTTTTATTTACAGACTATTGGAAAAATAAAATCGATGAACGCAGCGGCTGGCTTGATGACGACCTGAAGTATGGAACAGACGAGTCAAAGCGTCCCGGACAGCCGAAAACTGCTGAAAGTCTCTTTGGAGTAGACGGCTCTTTCCGACAATTAGAATTTGATTAAATATTGTCAAATACTTAACAATAACTTAAAGCAGGATTATTTTAACTAGGATTAACTAGGATAAGGAGAATGTCAAGTTAGGTGTTAAGAGTTTGTTAAAATTAATTTTACCCCATGTTGGTTCAGTTTCTCTTCATAGAATAGAGCCTCTTTCTGCCTGGCAGCTCGAAAGAGGCAAGCATAGGTTAAAAAAATGATCACCAGCAAGACCATAAGTAGTAGAATGATATATAGCAACTTGCCTGTTTTAAATTCACCGCCTTACATATCCACTTCAATAACGACAGTGTCATGTTCCTGCCATGTTCATAGCTTGCATACTTGCACGTTAGACCTAACACCCCATCTACAACGCATCTATAATATCTATGGTGTCTATAGGCCACGGTTGTCTTTCACCATCAAGAGACATGGGTACTTGTTCGCTGTCTATCCTATCTTACAAAAAAACAAAGAAAAGGTTTGTAAGCTGTTTGAGTAATCCTGTTATACTACAATTGTCGTTTGTTCAAGTTATACAAATTTGTTTTTTGTATTAAAATTGAACGTAAAATCTGTTTTTTTTTTGTTATTTATAGCGATTGGTAGACCTACAAATAGATTACTAGATTTATGCGGCGACTATGGTTATCGATAAAAAAACGGGTTGCGCTCCAGGAGTGCCGGCAGATGTGAAAACTTGAATATGTTGGTTGTGCATTTTAGATATTTTGGAATGGTTAGGGAATAATTTGGCACGAATTGCTTCAATTATCAGTATGAAAGTACTCTAATTGTATATATAATTTGTGTGGTAGAATACAATATTATACAAACATGACAACACGAAAATTCGCGCAAGCGCCCAGCGCCGTCTTACTAATTTTCGTTCAGGTCACGTGTCCTGACGCGAGTTCAGAATTTTTTATCCATTCCAAAAAAAGTGCGCAACGCTGCTAATGAAGTCTTCGCTTCAAAAATGAATTGGGATAACGACACATCCCTAAGCATGATATCCATGTATCCAGGCAGACGTCGACGTCAAACAGGCAGCTGTCACCCGTAACATGCTGCAGCGTAAATAGTGTAATATGGCAGTTTTGGCGCCATCATGTATGAAGGTGGTCGTAATTTTTTCATTATTGTTGAATTTCGTGTTTTTATTGAGTGAAATTGGTTAATTTAGGTTATGCCACGAAATTTTGGATCCACCCTCGTATGTCATGCAGAGATTAAAGTATCGGTGTGCTTGTCTCCCCAAGAGATCTGAGATTCAACAACCGATTTTTAAAATAATCATATTTTTGAAAAGCGTACTCCCAAGGTGGTCTTATTGCCACCAATTGTGGATCTGATGATGGATTTCCAGTGAAATCGAGTGCGGTACTAAATTTTTCATCAGATGACATAGTATTGAAATCAAAGTAGGTTTTACAGTTTTACTGCCCTTACATTTATAGATTTAACCATGTGTGCATTAATGGAAAAATAATTTAACGACGATATTTTTAAAACGTGTCTAAAATTTAGAGACCAGTCAAATTGCAAAATTGAACCCAATTTCATTACAAATCAATAACTCTTTTGAGGTCAGTTTAAAAATGTATACACGCATCTTCAATGTCAAAAGCATTCCGCCAAGTTTCAACGATGGAGAGTAAAAATTAAAGAAAAATCATGCCCATTGGACATGGACACTTCCTTAGCCCTTGTGACTTCGCACGTTCATTTCCTTTCACGGTCTACTCAGGAAGAAAGGCTGATGATATTACATCAAAAGTCTAATGAGAAAAAACGTCAAACTGAACCGATTTCCTGGAACTGGAAGCTTAAAAACAGACATTTACGAAAATTACTTCTTTTTAAGACACATTCTTTTCGATAAATAACGAAGGAAAAAAGGAATTCGCCCTCAACCGCACAAAAGTAAGCTAATTTAAATTCAAACCATTCGTGATTGCGCTATCTTAGAAAATGGTATGATTTAAGCTCGTGATAAGCACAAAGCATAAATAGAAGCATCATACAATACGGCACTAGTGATACAACAATAATTCCTTGTGCAGTGTATTATGGTAATTTATATATTAGTCCAGTCAGTCAGATCTCAAAATTTAAAAAAAAAATCAAACTAAACAAATGAAACTTAAATATCATGACGATACAATACCCTTTCGTCTTAAAATAGAAAAGAAGAAATTGCCAAGTTCAATAATTAATTATAAAAATACGACATCAAACTAATGATTATTGATACGACAAGATATAAATGGCACATCAGGATAGACCTAAGTCCCTTTAAGTTGGCAGACACCAATCGGTTGTGGCATGGTCCACCACGGATATAAGATCATAAGATAAAAACAAAAATAATGTATTATCACAGTTATTATCTACCTACCACGAAAATTATCACATCATCCAGATGAAACATGCTCACACGTTTTGTGAAAAACAATGTATAATTATCAATAAAAAAGTTCTTAATTCAATATCATCTTATCATTAGGATAAAGAAATCAAGAATCAAATTAATCAAGATATTATTAGTGTATCAAACAGAAAGTAATATATATCATGAGTGTACGTATCTTCACGCCCATATCCCCGAAGAGGTAGGCAGAGGCACAACCAGGGCACCCACGACTAGCCGAAGATACTAACTCCCACAATGTGATAGGTGGCAAGCCTATCGCCAACCGCGCACATTTCCAAGCCCGACCAACATTTTTTTAAATTAGAAAATTGGAAAAATCCAATTTTCTTTTTGTTGGTCGACCCAGAATTCGAACCCGGGACCTCATGCAGTCAAGTCCAACACCCGGACCGCTAGACCACAGAGGCGACTATCATCATGAGTGTAAATGAAGAAATATATTTATCTAAGAAGAAAAATAAAAATTAATCAAGTACATACACATATTAATCATCAGAATCAAATTCAACAGCACTTACAATTGAGTACATCTATTGACATCTATTAAGTACACAAATGCATTAATCATAAAGAAATTATTGTATCGTCTAATTCCTCGCTGCCGTCAAATCTCACTAGATGAGCTTGAGCTACGAAGTCACCGCTTTACTCAAGACCCTGACCTGACATGACTTTGTACATAGTGACTAACGTCTGTATAAGATTTAATAATAACTTACTTGACATTGGCAAAGTAAGTCGTGAAAATCGATCGAAGATATAATTATAAAAGAAGAAGAAGAAGAATAGTGTAAATGAATATATGGCAAAGCTAACGGTTCATATATCTATGGCTTTTTAACTTGATATGAACTTGATACCAGAACTGATATTGGAATAGAATAAAATAACTCTATATCGTGCACCAGATACATCAAATTAAAACATTAAAAACTTAATCGAAACAGCGATCTCTTGCAGGCAATCTTATGATATGGGGATGTATACACAAAGAAATGTTGCACGATGGTTCTCTTAATACACGAAAAAGAAGATAATGCACAAATTTATAAGATTTTGAATACTTACTTATATTAATTAAGATTTAGATTTAAAACTAAACAATTATCTAAAACACTAAAACATATTTAGTACAAAAGCGAACTTAACATGAGATTGTCATACTTACGGTAAATTTCAGTCTACCTTAAGGTAAGGTACTTAAGTAATAACGACGAAAACATTAACTTAGATATTTAGAAAAAAGGAAAACATTTTTTTAAAAACGAAATTAATTAAAATTAATTAAAAACTGAGTTGATCGTTTTATTTCTTCTTATGAAACAGTCTCTGTAGTCTAGCAGTTCAGTTGTTTAACTTAATCGCATGAGGTCCCGGGTTAGAATCCAGAATCGGGCATAAAAAATAAAATTGGGTTTTTCCAATTTTCTAATAAAAAAAACGTTGCTCGGAATTGGACATAGGCCCGGTTGGCGATAGGCTTGCCACCTATCACATTGCGGGATTTAGTGTCTTCGGCTAGTCGTGGGTGCCATCTTTGTGCCTCTGCCTACCTCTTCGGGGATATGGACTTGAAGATACTTTTTTTATGAAACAGACATTTATGTTACAAATGATTATTAGAATATTTTTATGATGTGTTTTATTAATGTAGATTTCTCCACACAAGTATCCCGAAAGAGGTAGGCAAAATTACAACCTGCCCTGCCCACATTTAGCCGAAAGTACTTTTAGTCCCATAATATTATAGGTAGCCAACCTATCGCATCGCGTACCGGATACTTAGCATATCTCAGGCATTGTTGTTTTTATTAGGAAATTAGAAAAACACATTTGTAGTTTTCT
Organism: Calephelis virginiensis; assembly: GCA_002245475.1. Classification (NCBI taxonomy): domain Eukaryota; kingdom Metazoa; phylum Arthropoda; class Insecta; order Lepidoptera; family Riodinidae; genus Calephelis; species Calephelis virginiensis. The sequence continues at coordinate 1,831 of NJDC01014006.1, read as the reverse complement.
CGATCTGGGAATCGAACTTAAGACCTTATGTAGTCAACGCCAACACCGGACCACAGAGGCGATATCGTAGACTACAGAGTATGGTATTAATTACTTGAACAATGTCTAATGCTAGCATGTCGATTAGCACCCACCGATATGTAATCAGATAACTTCGAATTATCACCATAATTGAAATCTGGTGTAGTAGTGCTTTAGAAATAGGAGTAAACAGCACGTGAAATTTTCCAATATGAATATCAGGCCTTTAAGCCCCGAGCTGGCTGAAAAAGCTTGCCAAGAACTAAATGAAGATCCGAAGAGGATAAGCAGTGATCTACAACACATTAAAGACTGGATAGAAAAACAACCACATCTGAATGCTAATACAGGTATCAAGTTGCATTAACTTTTTCTGAGCCTTACTTTATTTGTAAATCGTCCGTGTTAGAGAAAAAAAAATTATGAAGCCCTTCGTTCGTTTTAAAAAGACCAAATTTATCCATTAAAAAATGTATTACCTATTAATCAGCCCGATAAGCAAGACTGTATTTAACCGACTTCTAAAAAGTAAGAAGTTACGTTAAGTTCGACTTCTATAATGAAATGAAGTGAAAACAACATATTTGCAAAATAGATGTTTGACTCGTTGGTCGAGTGCCTATCGTATACGCCTAACGACACCCACCGCGAGGCTCAAGTTCGATTCCCGACGTGGGAGGCATTTGTATGATGAACATTTAGATATCTTCATTTTCGGGTCTGGGTGTTTATTAAATTTATTCTGGTATCTATTAAAGTATTTCTATGTATTAGAATCTTTGACTAACACGCATAACACAAGCGTATAATTTGCTTATTTTAAGGTTAGATTTAATTTGTGTTACTAGTGCAGGAATATTTATTTACTATTTAAACTACACATTCTACCTAATCTATCTAATTATTATTTTGTTTTATTATGTATGTTAAAGCATCATAGTTGAACCGATTTTAAAAAGTTTGTTAAAGATAGTGAAATATTTCTTTTAAAGAGCGTACTTCGAAGAAAGTCAAATTGATATCATGATGTTTTAATCTGATGACGAAATGGAAAGGAAATAGAGTTAGGTCCCTTGTTTTTATGTACTTTAACGATTTACTTATTAATTTTATTGCTCTTACATTATCTTTTTATGTTAGTCGATTCCTCTGTCTCTGAACCGATTTTAAGATTTTGTTTGTGTTTGAAAAAGCGTATTTCTGAGGTAGTCGCATTGGATTACTCAGGGAAATCGAAACAATTTTTGAAATGAAATGAAATTAATCTATTAGCGGAATATCTATGTTTAAAGCTATTACAAAATAGTTATTCTTCTTCTCGGTGGTAGTGTACGGTAGATAGGATTAAAATTATTTGTAATAAATTATAATAAACTTACTAAACATATAAATATGTAAAATGTCTATTAGAAATATAAAAAAAGTGCTGTTAAAATGTATATGAAAATTTAATTTCTTTAAATTTAATTAAATGTTGGCACACCACAATGTGGTAGAATATGTTGTATTCTTATATATCTTTGTAACAACTTTTTAACACACATATTCCGCAAATAAATAATTTTCATTTTCATTTTCACACACACATTCTACTACTCTGTGGTGTGTAAATATTTTCGTTAACGTAGAGGATTTTTTTATTGAAATCGAATGCGGATTTTCGCCATGTACTATTATTAAAATTAAGAACTACCTACCATTTGCTCACCTTTGTCGTACCTATTCAATAGCGTGAGGGAAGGATAGCAGGTAAGCCAACTTAAGCAAAAGGCTGAGGTTGGTAATATAATAACTTTTTTTATGTCTTGGC
>NJDC01013965.1:0-15888 GCA_002245475.1 Calephelis virginiensis | reverse complement strand
CATATCCTATCCCGAGCAACATTTTTTTTATTAGAAAATTTGGAAAACCCCAATTTTCTTTTTGTTGCCCGACCCGGGATTCGAACCCGGGACCTCATGCAGTCAAGTCCTACAACTGAACCGCTAGACCACAGAGGCGATTAACACTCTCAATCAAAAACTGTACTGTCCAGGAAATGGCAACATAAATTGAAATCATTTAATTTGTACACTATTTTTAATATGATAAAACTCTTTCTTCGTGGTAAAAGACTTCCGTGGCCTATGGTAAGTTCCGGGCACATGTCCAATCCCGGGTAACGTAGTTTTATTAGAAGAGTAATAAGCCACAATTTTCTTTTTATTAAAGTGATAAACCACTTTTTTTTGCCAGACTTTGGACCGATGGAATAACAATTTTTAATTAATAAATATTAAGTTTTAAGGTTACTGCAGCTATTGATGACACATCAAAAATCACCGGTCCATTTAACTCTATCTTTCCATTTTCCTCTATATTAGAGAGATTCCATTGGATACTACAAAGCAATGTGATAAAACTCTTCTTTTAAAGATAGCAAACGTTTCCAAAATGGTCCCACACAAATTTTAACACATCCTGGTAGTCGTTTTAGCATCACTCAAATATTACAATTCGGGTTATAATAAAACTAATATAAAACCAAAATGGAATAATGACTTATTTTTCTAGAAAAAAACTAATCAAAATTGGTTAGCTATAGGCCGAATAATCGCGTAACAAACATACAAAAATAAAACAGTTGAATTTAGAACTTTCTTATTTTTTGGACTCGGTTAACAAACCATTCTCTCAATGCATACACATATTTGGTTAATTTACAGTATTAATTAAACTAGTGGTCGCCCATTGGTCGAAATTCGACCATAATAAATTTTAATATCTTGTTGATAAGAACGCCATCTTGATTTCTCAAGATCAAATACTTTGCTTCCAAAATTTATAGTGCGCTATCTGTGATCTTTTATCGATATCATCAATATATTTGTTAGTGTGTGTCAAATGCATGGTAGTGTGGGTAACGTTTTATCTATTGATTTAATGCACTTTATAAGCATTATTATTGAAGAATATTAGGGTTCTGCACTTCTCCTACACATAAAATACGAGTATATATGTGCCAAATTTCATACTCTTCCTTTCATGCAATTTTCCTTAAAAGGATCCAAAGTTTTGGCATCACGTGTTAATAAATAGATGATTTTAAAGAAGAAAGAAATGGAATTAGTTAAATTTATCGGTGATGTCGCCTCTGTGGTCTAGCGGTCCGGGTGTTGGACTTGACTGCATAAGGTCGGCCAACATTAAGAAAATTGGATTTTTCCAATTTTCTAATTAAAAAAAAATGTTGGTCGGGATTGGAAATGTGCCCGGTTGGCGATAGGCTTGCCACCTATCACATTGTGGGACTTAGTGTCTTCGGCTAGTCGTGGGTACCTCTGCCTACCTCTTCGGGGATATGGGCGTGAAGATACTTTTTTTTATCGATAATACTTGTTCTTAGATAGATCGTTAACAGTTTTAGTTATCTTATTGGTTTCAAAGTGTAGTAGAATATGCACCATTATTAAGTTTATTATTCGTCGGAAATGGAAATATTTCGCACAAGCCGCATGTCGTTCCATGCCACATTTGTCACGTAGGTTGGCTAGTTCGTGGGAAGTGTGTATGTAGATGCAGATCGAGGTGACCGGAGCTGGTAACAACGCACGTCGTGTTCTCCGATCACCGTGAGATACTGGTAATATGGCCAAGGCGATAAATTCCTGACAAATCTAAAAAGTGCTAGTTTAATTTCTGGGACTAAGTGAATAAAAACACCCACGACTAACCAAAGAACAACAAAGTAGGACTAAGTGTCTTTTAGAAAGGAATTAAAAATTTCGCCACGGGACTTGAATCCTCAGTAGCTCAATTGGTTAGAGCATTCGTCGGCTTGAGACGAAAGGTTACAGGTTCAAATCCTGTCTGGGGCGAAATTTTTTCTTTCTTTAAAATTTATAGAAAATTTATCCCAAGCACAGGGCAAGTGCTAAAATAAAAATACATTAAGTGTCTTCGGCTAGTCGCGGGTGCCCTGGTTATGCCTCTGCCTCCCCTTCGTTGATATGGGCGTGAAGATACTGTACTCTACTTTACTTTTAATTTCTCATTAAGTACGCGTTTAGGTCCGATTAGTGCGTTGTCACCTAGGGACTTTAGACTAGATACTTATTTGGATGACGAATATGCTTGGGGTAGAGGTTTCAATCTTCTACTGCAATTTGTAATGTGATTTGTTGCACTTTATTATTTTTAAGTTAAAATTAAATTGTAATTTGTACTTTTTATATAGTTTATTAATGTAACTATGACTATTGTAAAAAGACAATCCCGCTAAGTTTCTTTTGCCGGATCTTCTCAGTGTGTGGCCGCGAATCCGATCCGGTGGTAGTATTTAAATGTGACACGCACAAGTATAAATCACTCATAGGGCTGGCATACTTGTATAGGTAAAAGCCCTCCAAAACAACAGACAAAAAAAAGTATAAATCACGTGAATAAAGGTTTATCTGATTTTGACTAGCTGACACATCAGACGTTGTTCTGATTTTTTTTAAATGTGATTTTAGTAAAAAAAATAGGATTATTCATCCTTACCACTTAGAGATATGAAAGATAGATAGTAGCCCATTTTCAGACCTACTGAACGTACACATAAATTTTGGTGAAAATCGGTAAAGCGTTTCGGGGGAGAAGAAGGTGACACGAGAACTTTATATACCAGAATCTATACTTGTTATCGTCGGCACTTGGTGGAATTCCATTGTATATACACGTTTTTTGGAGTTAACACTTGTACTTATCCACTGTGTACTGTACTTAACACTTCCTGTTACTTTCTAGCCAACCAGTTTCACTTTTTACACCATCAGGGCTTTGAAACTAAAGATAAAAAGGCCTTTTTTATTTAACGTTCAATACCCATTTGGTTAGATGTTGAGTAACATATTTGGACTTGGATCTATAGCTATATATAAGTATTTTATTTCATCAAAGTTGGTTCAGCGGTTTGACCGGACTTCTCGTTTATAGTATTAGTATGGATTCATTAATTAATTCATTGGAACATTATTGGATTTAATATATTGTTAACGATACAAAAACCAAGATAATTAATTTCACTTAAAAAGCTCGCCTCCGTGGTCCAGGTGTTGGATTCGACTGCATGAGGTCCCGGGTTTGATTACTGGGTCGGGCAACAAAAAAAATTTGGTTTTTCCAATTTTGTCATAACAAAAATTCTGTTCGAGATTGGATTTGAGCCCGATTAGCGATAGACTTACCACCTATCACATTGTGGGACTTAGTGTCTTCGGCTAGTCATGGGTGCCCTGGTTGTGCCTCTGCCTGCCTCTTCTGGGATATGGGCGTGAAGAGACTTCCTTTAAAAGCTACTTCTAAGCGAATTAGCTCTGTAGTAAGCTTTAGAAGTCTTCCGTCATTTCTTACTAAGCCCATGTGTTTTAAAAACAAAGAAACAAACTAAAGAACAACACTACATAGGTAAAACATCAACACTTAGTAAAACTTTATAAAACAAACACAATCTGGAAGGCCTTCCTTAAATAATGGTGATCTATATAACCGGTATCGATGGCTATGATAAAAGCACGTTGCATAATCGTGATCTTCGGTAAGTGGTCGCTGTCAGGTCATGTAGCTAGTGATTTATCTGGTGGGGGCCGATAGCGGATGATGCGCCGCCGAGATGCCCAGATATGATATAATTAAAGCGCTCGGTCGGGCACGAGCGCGCAAAATATTACCATACCCCGCGTATCGCGAGCGTCCCATCAAAATCCGTACACACCTAGCATTACCGCATCCACTAATAATGTTTAAATTGTACCTCCATGTTTTTACACTAGCTATGACTCGCGGCTTCACCCACGGTTTTATTTTTTAACGGACTCAAATAAGAAGAGTAGCAATTCGTCTATAGCCTGGTGAAGTTGTAAAAACCTCGCGGTTAGCAACAAATTTGCCATTAAAAAATCGTCTTTATGCTTTTTTATATTTCTTAAGTTATTGGTGCATGAGAAATATTTGGTTTAAAGTGGTTAGTTTTGGAAGGGTGTCAGCTATTATATCAATTTTTTTACACTTTATCCAAAAAAAATCAAATTTTAAGAAAAGGGAAAATTGGAAATATCACAAGTTTACAAATAAAGTTATTCGAAAATTGACAAAGATTTACTCATTTAATTGTCATTTATAAATTAGAATATTTAACATAACACCTATAAGTTTTAATGCCTGCAACTTATATATTAGAAATTTCTTGAAATCAGTCAGTCTACTGTATTTCTTTATTTTATTAAAAATAATTCACCTATAAGAAGAGGTGCAGTCACCTCCAAAAGTTAAAGCAACCAACTGCATAGGGTTAAATTTGTACATCAATTTTTTAATGACAATTTGTTATACTTGGCAATATTACAGCAGAATTTTAAAACAGGCAAGAGTTTGGCTATTTTTAAAGGACTTTATTAATTTTCGTCGCATCAAAATATTACGTTTCGCTTTCACAGACACACGATCAAATCCGTATTACTGTGTATCCGAAGCGTGTCCAATTGTTATAATTTCAACTAATTTTGACTTTGGTTGTAAACAAGTGAAAGGGAAGATATTTTCAATTTGTTGCTAGCTGCCGCAAATTCATTTAAACGGGCCTTTGTGTTTATGAAATGAAAAATCAATGAGTCTGAAATATAATTACGTTTCAACATTTAATTTATCATTTGTATTTCTACCAAAACAAGATTTTTTTGATGTGATAGGAAGGTAAACAAGCAGACGGATTTCTTGATGTAAAGAAATTCACGCCGACTTCACCAAAGGTGATAATGGTGCGTTGCCAACCTCAGGTCTTGATGTTAGGCCTCGAGCAAAAGTAAGTTTACCGGCTACCTTACCCTCCGAACCGGAACACGTCATGACGTTATAGCGGCAGGAATAAGTAAGGCGGTGATACCAATCTGGACGAGTCGCTGCGACAATCTGGCACCTAGTCGGATGTCACGGTGTTAGTGATGGTAAGCCTATGCTCGCCTTTTACGAGGTGCCTGTCAAGGAAGGCAGATGGTTTATCCTGCAAAGGAGCCCGGACCAACACGGGGAATACAATAATGAATTAAAGATATTTTTATTTATTAATTTCAGAAATTGTGGGTGAAAGATATTTTTTCAAAGCTTTTATTTGACTTGCAATAAAAATTAGATAGCCTAGTTCTCAAGATGGCACATTTTCAACATTTTGTATTTTTAAAGTTTGAAAGAGTTCAAGTTACTACGGAACTTGGTAGTAGGTAAATTAAACTCTAGCTCAATTGGTTAGAGCATTCGTCGGCTTGAGACGAAAGGTTACAGGTTCAAATCCTGTCTGGGGCGAAATTTTTTCTTTCTTTAAAATTTATAGAAAATTAAACTCTTTCAATATAAAATAGTATGGCTGTCCGGTTAATCCTCAACAAATTGAGCTTGTTCTGGCATTCACGCTTAGCTTTATTGACAATGAAATTTTATGATATAATGGAGACTAAATGATAATGGAGGCAGAAGGTCATATGAACTACTAAAATCTGTTTTGGACTTATTATACCAACGTTGTTATCACCATCAATTAGTATCGGAAGACTATAAGTACGCTAACTTCTCCAAAGTAGTTTAAATATAAAATACGAATAGAAGCCATCAGGTTAATAAGGAGGTGGGCACTTGACCCCCAACCCGCGGCCACTCGGCATCGTCCGACATGAGATACCAATCTCCATAGCCAGTATGGTCTGATACCCGCAACTAGTTTCTTGTCTACAGTTTATACTAACGAGAATCTTAATGTAATCACATTTACTTCAACCTGCGCTTGAGGTTTAAGCCGACTTCAATAAAGGAGGATCTTTGACGATTGTATTTTTTGGATGTTACTGGATTTTCTCATACGATTTCTAAAAAAATGTATGCATACATAGATATCTTTACGCCATGTCCCTTACGGTGTAAGCAGAGAGTATCGAGTGCCAGACCTCACGATCCTGACAAACCTGTCTGGCTTTCTTCACATTAATTACAATTTTCATGCAAACTGTCGGAGACTCTTGACATTATCTTCGGATAATATCCGAGCTATCTCATTGTGGATGTCAACGGCGGTCTTCCCAGGTACCTATATCCATCCACATTCGAATTGTATATCTGCTTTGTCAATCTTTCATCTCTCATTCTATCTACATGACGGAACCAGCGGAGCATGCCCTTTCTCAAACTAATATAATGATATAAACTACTAGGTAAGATATATTCGTTGAACTAAGTTATTACCTTGTACTCGGATAGAAGTAAAATCGAACACTGTACCTCATGTAGTCAACGTTACCAGACCAAGACTACAGCAATGACATATAATATGATAAAAAGACAATAGGCAATAAGCATAGATCTACACGACAGCAACACAACGAATACGGCGAGGGAAATCGGACAAAAAACAAGAAGACATTCATATTCATCGCGGATGTTATAATCTGCAGAACAATATTCAGTGGTTTTAAAAAAATACTGTGATCAATGGCAACGTAGTATCATGTGAAGGTCTTATGGGCTTGGAATAGAGTTCAAGTTGGATAAGAACATTTGAGGAGTGCAGGGTGAATTGGTATGCTGCGCGCGCGCCGCACACCTGCACCGCTCGTGAGAGGCATTCGATCCGGCGGCGTATTTACAATCCCGGGTTTGTGATTTGATATCAGCCATTTATTATTATAGTGGTTTTGCCTATCTTTCAGACAGTTGGTAAGATCTCACAACAGCAAGTACCGGTTTATTTGCTTGATTTTAAAAGATAGTAAACTATCTACTAATCGCCTCTGTGTTCTAGCGGTCCATATGTTGGACTAGACTGCATGAGGTCCCTGGTTCGAATCCCGGGTCGGCCAACAAAAAGAAAATTGGATTTTTCCAATTTTCTAATAAAAAAAATGTTGGTCGGGATTGGAAATGTGCCCGGTTGGCGATAGACTTGCAACTTATCACATTGTGGGACTTAGTGTCTTCGGGTAGTCGTGGGTGCCTTGATTGTACCTCTGCCTACGTCTTCGGGGATATGGGCGTGAAGATACTTTTTTTTTCTTGGTAAACTATGGTTAATATCGCTTAATGCATTTACCATCTTTGGCTATTATTATAAGGAACTTGCGGTTAGATAGCATAGTTCTTAAGATGGCACATTTTTAACATTTTGTATTTTTGAAATTTGAAAGAGTTCAAATTACAAAGGAACATGTTAGTAGGTAAATTAAACACTTTCAATCTTTAAGAATACAAAATATTGAAAATGGGCCATCTTAAGAACTGGGCTATATGAGGTGCAAGTATCTTGATTATGATAATTTGTATAGAATCACATTTAAGTATGAGTATAAACTTACTAAATAAAAAAAGAAATCAAAATTACCTTTTTTTACATTTGTATTTTTTTAATAATCGACGATTGTTTTGTTTTTGATGCATTTTTAAGCAATAAACACAGAGAATGTAAATATGCAGCCGGGACAATATTTAGCCTAATATCCTTCTGGCACCTGCGATTGACGTGCGACTTATATTGACTGTGAGCTCAGCCTTGAACTTTTGTTTTTGATTGTGTTGTTGCCCTCGATCAGACCATATAGAGGCAAAGGAAGGCCTCTAATGGTAACATTGTCAATTTGCAGGTATAAGAAGTAGAAGCAAAGAGGTTTACAACCTCTTTGAAAGCTATTAAACAAGAATACGATACGATACTTATTATTAGGTTCTTCAATATGAAATTGGCGAAAACAAAGTAAAATATTTTTTAATTTAAAATACTTATTTATTCAAAATATGAACCATTGTTATCTATGCACGTTTGCCTATGAGATAAGGTTTCATTCTCCCGTTTACTAAAAAACCATTCAGAATGTGATCAAAAAAATATTTGAAGGCAGACTGCCCCATCGTTGTAGAAATTTTTCACTTACAAAAATAAACAAAAATTTGGAAAAACTTAGTAATCTGTATGAGCATGGTACGGAGAGTATATTGGATGTTTTAAACATTCCAACCGAAGCTTTTCTAATTTGGTAGCCGTTTGTTGTGCAGTGTATGGTATATCGTTGTCGTGAAGCAGCAGTCTGGAGTAGAGCGTTTCCCTAACTACCACAGCCTTCATTGGTATACTCGGCGTTGATACTTCGAGTAATGTTCAATTTCGTGATCATCTGGAGGAGAAGGCTAAAATAGCCTCTAAAAAAACTTGGAGTGCTGAGTAAAGCGAGACAGTATTTCAAGCCGACCCATCGCTTACAACTAAAAAAAGCGCAAATTCGGCCTCATATGGAGTACGGTTCTCAACTCTGGACGGGGGCTCCACAGTACCAGCTCCTCCCGTTTGACCGCAATCCACGTAGATCAACTCGAATTGTCAATGACCGGGCAATTACCGATCAACTTGATTCCTTGGCATTGCGTAGAGATGTTGGGTCACTCAGTGTTCTCTATCGCATATATCATGGGGAATGCTTTGAGCTGAGCAGCCGCTGATTTCCACCTTCGGACATCGCGTCAGAGCTTAAATATCACGCCCATCATCTTGATGCGTGGCGATCTAAAACTGTGCGATTCCGAAGACATTTCTTACCCCGCATAACAACTTTGTGGAATCAGTTACCGAGGTCGGTGTTCCCAAACGATTATGACTTAGGAACCTTTAAGAAAAGAGCATGCTCATTCCTTAAAAGTCGGCAATGCATCTGTGATACTCCTAGTGTTTCGGATGCCTTGTGATCACTTTCCATCAGGTTGCTCGTTTGTCTCCTCTTCTATAGAAAAAAAGCGATTGATCAGCCACGGTTGTTTAGCTTTTCCATTACGGTTTGCAATTGCTAACAATAGAAGTCTGCCATAATCGTCTAGCCAGATTTGAGAAAACTGTAATGAATGACACGGCAGTAGTCCACTAGCCACTTATCAGCTAAATTTTCACCAATGGTATGATAACCCTTTTCATTTAATTTACATTTAACACCTTTCCCAAATTTATTAATTGGAAGTTCTTTCATATAATTGTAAGCTTCACTTAATTCGTAAGGAACCCACCTATCAAGATTTTTAATCTTACAGGTTAAAACAGTTTTATCACTGACACCGTCGCCTGCAGCTAACTTAGACGTGGTTTCCACTATAACCTTCAATTCTTTATTGCTAAATTGGGTCTCAGGCCGTCTCTGGTATATTCTTTAGAATCAAAACGCACTGCTATACGTGCCACCATTCCAGCCGTTTTCGCAGGACTAGAGCCACGGTGTAAATAGCGCGAAATTTTAAGTTTGTGAACTGAATGACGCAAACAAAAAAAAAACAGATAAAAAAAAGAATGACGATTTAGAATATAGAACAAGAAATATTTGACACAAAGACATGGGAAAATAGTTGTTGAATTTGAATTTGGAACTCTTAACCGAAGAGGAGAAATTTGTGATTGAAGTGGCAAGTACGACTAAACGCCAATTTCATAATATGTAGGGACCTAATATTTATTCTACTTCTACTTTGATAAATTATAGTTTAAGTGGTTCATAATCAACCTTAAACTTGATATGTGCATAAATCAACAAACTAACAAACCAACACGATATAGGGTACGAGAGAAAGAGAGTAGAGGTGGTTCATTATCACCCATAAAATGGATATGTACTTATACAAACTAACCAATAAGCAAACAACAATTCTGAATAATTTGTCTATCAGCCTTTTGTTAAATATGCTCGTACCAGTAATTTGAGTGACCATGATTGCACTAGTTTAATTGGGCTAGGTGGTCGAGTTCTTCCGTCTTGTGCAGGTGCTTTCCAGGCACGGAAGCTTGGGGAAGTATCTGCACAAGATCGCGAGACAGGAGACGACCCCCGCCTGCCATGAGTGTGGGGCGCCAGAAGATACGGCGTCCCACACGCTGGGAAAGTGCGTCGAATTCGAACAACAGCGGCGTACTCTCTCAGCGATCGTAGGAGAGGACCTCTCGCTGCCGAGCGTTGTCACGCTATGCTCGGTAGTGACAGGTCCTGGCAGGCGGTGGTCTCCTTTTGCGAAGACGTAATACTGTAAAAGGAGACCGCGGAGCGGGCCCGGGAGGACGATCCCAATTCAGGCCCACTCCGTCGCAGGCAGACCGGGGGCGCAAGAAGGCGGTTCCTTCGCCTTCAAAGCGCCTCCGATGCAGGGCTGCCGGGGTAGTTGGGGGACTTTCCTCGACCAGCACGGCCTCGCACGCCTGAGGGGCGATTCCAATGGCCGGAGTCGCTCCTCTTTCAGCGCAGGAGGAGGCCCGGTAAGGACCGGGGCGTAGACGCGGAGCGAGGTGGTGAATGCCAACGCGACCCCATCTTGCTCCTAGTCTGGTGGCAGGAAGGTCATCGTGTGGTTTTTAGTCGGTTCGAGTCCGACATAACCCGCTACTCTCCTCCGAAAGCGGTGGGTATCCGGAGGGATTTTCCACACAAAAAAAAGGTGGTCGAGTTCTAAAACGATTCCCCAGAAAAGGTGCCACCACATCCTTGCCTATACCTGTCCCCATAACAAAAATACTCAACATTGTCTTAAACTGTAAATTTATAATGGCTTCTGTAGTCTAGTGGTCCAAGGGTAGCGTTGATTCCACGAGGTCTATCTTTCCCAGTTGTAACTCTGTATACCTTTTGGAGCATACGGGTGCAAAGGTATCATGTTAATGTACGTAAGTAGCTAATACTCAAATTTGCGAAGCAGGCGTGTGTTTGAACAGGACTTGTATTTTTTTATTTAAAGAAAATTTTTCTTTTAATACTTTAAAACCATCATATTTTTCTATATAGGTATTATATACTTTTTGTGAGCGATCAGCGAAGAAGCACACGGTTGCCCTGGTGGTAAGAGACAATGTTATAGGTACGTTGCTATCCGAGATGTTAGGCCAATTGTGCAAGTCTACCAGCTACCCTACTCTCTGATACTGACTGAGTTCTCTCTCTACGGAACATGACACTGTCATTATGGCGTCAGGAATAAGAATAGGCACTCTATCACCAGTGGTTTTGTTGGTCACTACCTATTTAACCTGTGCTCGCCTCTTACGAACTGCCTGGTCTGGCTATATTATATGAGTAAATCATGTTACAATAATTCTCGGTATTACCATGTCAATGCGTCACAAATTTCCCACATAAATTCATTAGCGTCAGTGCATGAGGATGATCAGGCATTAGTAGTCGATGTGGCGAGGAGATTACGGGCATGATGATCCATTAGGCCGCCGGGAGCGCTGCGCGCATGCCGAGTAGCCTCGTAGCCAGCAGGTGCGCTACTCCCACCGCTTCCTTCCCCGAAAGACGCATTGGGATGCGCACGCGCATGCTTCACGCACTATTGTACCAATATGTGATATATGGTTTTATAATTACTCATTCAGATAATTTGAAGACAAAACTATATACTGATGTTTTAGATTAAAGTATCAAATAAGTTTTTGAAATGTCAAAAATGTAATGTCATTCTATCAAAAATATCCAGCTATTAACCGATTAAAAAAGAGGTTCTCAATTTGATTATGTATTTTGTATGTTTTTTAAGCGATTACTTGGACAATGATGATTTTGTTTAAAAATATAGGTAATGATTCCGAGGTGGGCTCTTTAATTTTAAATGATTTTATTGTGAAGGATGTTGCTAAAATATATGTGGGACGACGTTAAGTAATCAAATTGCAACGTGGCATGCCATGAAATAGATCGAGTCGGTTTTTGCAGTTGTCATCATCATCAGCCGGAGGACGTCCACTGCTGGACAAAGGCCATCCTCAAGTTTGCAGATTTACTCAGCTTGATTATATTTAAAAATATATTATAAGTTTTCTGTTAACACCAGAGATCTAAAATAATATGAACTTTTTGTTACTTATTTTATAAATTTATTTTTGTGAAACACACTTGGAAATTTAAGCTTTATTTGAAAATATTTATTTTGTAACTTTTCGGTCTAGATAGTAGATAGTATCTAGTAGATACTCTATTTAACCGACTTCAAAAAAACGAGGAGTTTATATGTTCGACTCCTACATTTTTTATGAATGTTAATTGAATTCTACGTCATTTCAGAACCCATTTTAAACATCTTTTTTCGTTTGAAAGAGTGCACTTCCAAGGTGGTCCCATTACCACCAAGTTGAGACATGACCAAAGACAGGAGACAAGCTCACGGCACCCCTGATGGTAAGAGATAACCGCAGCGTGCAGCAGAGACCATCTGCTTTCCTGCCAGGCAGGTCGTAAAAGGCGAGCATGGACTTACCGTTACTATTTCCTAATTTTGCTAATCAATCTTCGAATTTTTAAATAAAAATAACGTTGTCCGAGGTTGGACATGTGCCTAGTTGACGATAGGCTTGCCACCTATCACATTGTGCGTCTTTGTGTCTTCGGCTAGCCATGTATGTCCTGGTTTGCTTGCTACTTTTCACGAAGACACTTTTTCTACTTTAGTAATAAGCACAATAAGACCAAAGACATTGGTAAATTGTAGAGTTCTTGAACTTGTCCAAATACTGTTGCAAGAAGCTCATGTGATTACCAACATGACATAGGATAATAATGAGCAGGTGGGAGAAACCACGGAAGCTATTGTCATTACTATATATAAATTTGGTTACATGTTTTAAGTGTGTTAATGAGGTGATATCCTGGAAATATCCTCGTTCCGGGAACGTTCGTGACCATCATTCAAACGGACGGTAACACCAAATCACTGGAACCAATGAGCCTACTTTGTATGGAAATGGTGTGTTGTTTAATATTTATTATATTGAAATCGTTTTGTAGAACAATGTATTGATAAGTTCTTTTAACGAGAATGACTAGATGAAAATGAATAATAATGGAGGAGATCAGTGGTTCCGTGATACCAAAGTCAGAGTCAACGCTCAAATCACAGGGGGGGTTCAATTTCCTGATTCAAATCACAGGGGGGTTCAATATCCTGATCCAAAGCCCTATTCTTCTTTCTAAAGCATGTGTGTCAAGAGCTTAGTAATTCAGTTATGTAGTCAGGCTCAGGAGCGCTCTCACGGCTTTATCTTGACTAGCGGTCGCCCATTGGCCGAAATTTGACCATAATAAATTTTAATATCTTGTTGATAAGAACGCCATCTTCATTTCTTAAGACCAACTACATTGTTCCCAACTTTTTAGTGCGCCATCTGTGATCTTTTATCCTTATCATCAATATATTTGTTTGTGTGTGCCAAATGCATGGTAGTGTGGGTAAAGTTATATTTGTTTATTTAATGTATTTTATAAGCGTTCTGCGCTTCTCCTAAACTACAAGTGTGCCAAATTTTATGCTCCTGCTTTCGCGCAATTTTTGTAAAAAAGGGTCCATAGTTGGCATCACGTATATATATATATATATATATTACTTAATTTTGATAGTATGTACAAGATTTCAACGAAAATTGAAAACCTTATTCTTTTCTATCTTCTTATATGTCAAAATGAATCTGTAATTCCCGAGGTCATAGCATCAAGTAGGGGCCAATTTCGCTACTTCTTTTTATTGTAGTTGTTATTTTAAGAATAAGGTTTATATGAAAAAATAAGACAATCTAAGAAAACTTTATGATTTTTTAATTAATGTTTGTTTAATAAAATTATAGTTAGAATTTAAGATGGGACGTAATTAAATTCTTAAGTATTCTGACGCCTTTACCGACAAACTTACATCTTATACAGTGATGAATACTAGCTAGACAAAAGTATCTTCACGCTTGCAACTACAAAGAGATATCCAGAGAGACAAGGCACCGATAATAGAAGTAACAAGTCCCACAATGGAATTGGTGGCAAACCTATTACCAACCCGGTAAAAATCCAATCCCGTGTTTAGAAAATTAAAGAAAAGACATGACAAGTATACTGATGTGTTTTATTGGTTCATTGCGATAGGGCTTTGGAATAAGTTTGACCAATCAGCTCATTGTAACATTGTTTAAATTTAGAAACAGTTTTTCATTTAGTACTTTTACTAGGCAGTAACTTTAATTAAAACAATATTTTTATAACTTGTAACAAAATATCCACCGTAAGCAGGTGACATCCCTTATGACACTCAAGGATGGGTGTCATAAAATCCCGAAATTTTATGACACTCAGTAATTACAAGTAGATTACATCGCGCATTAGAGGGAATGTTTAACTTGTAAACATAAAAGTGGATTAATTACTGACATTAAAACGTGCCTTGATTTTCCACGAAGATTCAGTGGAGTATGCATAAACAAGGATTCATTAAAATTTTATTGGTAGTAATTGTTCAAGTGACCTTGTCAGTGAGTTATCTCTGACTTGTAATGAAAAATGACAGTACGACAGTTGGAGGAAAGGGGAAAGTCTTTGAAGGACTCTATCACTTAGATAAAAAAGAGTATGAAACAATTTATTCACCACACTTGTTCTTTCCACAGTGTATTTTTTTTATTTTAATAGCTTAGCCGGTTGGCTAAGCTATAAAAGCATCATTAGGGCTATATAACAATATTTTTTTTTTATAAAAGAGGAGGCAAACGAGCAAGTGGGTTACCTGATGGAAAGTGATCACCTACGCCTACGGACATCCGCAACATTAGGAGTATCACAGATGCGTTGCCGACCTTTAAGGAATGAGTACGCTCTTTTCTTGAAGGTTAACTAGTCAATATTATAAATGCAAATTTTGTAAGAATGGATGTTTGCTAATCTTTTATCATAGAAGGAATGCTGAATAGATGTAGATAAAATATCACAGTTTTATAGTTAAGAATAAAACATAAAGAACAATTTAATTTTCTATATTATAGAAAAGGCGCTCGAGGGAAGCCATGATTATTAATACTAAAAGTAATTTTTAATGTTGGTAATCCAAATTCGAAAATAATTAGTTAGTTAGTATCTTCACGCCCATATTTCCGAAGAGGTAGGCAGAGGCACAACCAAGGCACCCACGACCAGCCGAAGACACTAAGTCCCACAATGTGATAGGTGGCAAGCTTATCGCCAACCAGGCATATATCCAATCCCGAGCAACGCTTTTTTTTATCGCAAAATCGGAAAAACCCAATTTTCTTTTTGTTGCCCGACCTGGGATTCGAATCCAGGACCTCTTGCAGTCAAGTCCAACAACTGAACCGCTAGACCACAGAGGCGACGAAGTGACGGGCACAACTAGTATAACAATAATTCTGTAAAACACAGTTTATGTATCTTTGTAGGACTTTCCGGTCGCTGAACACATTCAACAGCAACTTTGAGAATTGATTAATTAAAATTTTAACAAGTATCATTACAATAATTATTGCATTACGACATCCGGTCACATTTAAAACTTAATAATATCTAAATTAGTAATTATTATATTTTGAATTTTATTAATTTAATCATACAGAGGAAACATTTGTTAATTTGAAATCGTTAAATTCTGAAACTGCTATCGCTGTCAGCTACGATTTATTTTATCTAAAATTGTTTAAAATCTATTTATCTAAAATCGCCTCTGAGTTCTAGCAGTCCGGGTCGGCTTTAACTCTTTGAGGTCCCATGTTCGACTGGGCAAAAAAATTAGAAAATATGTGTGTTTAATTTTCTTATTAATTTAATTTTATAAGTTTAATTTTCTTATAAAAAATTCCCCGTGTTGGTCCGGGCTCCTTTGTAGAATAGACCATCTGCTTTTCTTGCCAGGCAGCTAGTAAAAGGCGAGCATAGGCTCACCGTCACTAACACCGTGACATCTGACTAGGTGGT
>NJDC01013962.1:0-34649 GCA_002245475.1 Calephelis virginiensis | reverse complement strand
ATGGGGTTGACATGTCTTTGAACAAAACCCCTCTAAAACATAAGACTAAAAAAAAACATTGACATTGTTTTGACTGTCTGCGTATTTTTTAACCACGAACTTTTGAAAACTCCACCCATAAAAGTGTAAATAAAATAAGGGCGAAAGGTTGCCTACGCGGACGAAGTCTAAAATAAAGCTAGTATACAAAAACACAAGCAGGCACATCGTGTTGCGAGTTTAATCATTTTAAATATCTGTTAATAGATGCCAAGCCTCGACTAATTCCAAAAACATTCAGTACCTACTAAATTTAATCAAATAGCGTCCATTTAAAAATATCTGAATAATTAACAAGCAATTACTTTTTTAATCTTCTTTAATATAACAAAATTAAATAATGAGGAAAAATTGACGCTCTTACAAAAATTACTCTCCGTAAAAACGATTTCTCAAGTTAAAACCAAGAATTGATACTCCCAGGAGGCAGAAAATGGATGATCGATCGCCTATCAATGTCAACATAGGATTAAATAAGTACCTTAAGGCGACGGCGATCAATAAAGTATTTATGAAAACGTAATTCTCATATCTAACATTATAAATTAAAAAAATATCACTTGTCAAGTTACACTAACTGCTGTGGCCTCCAAAGTCAGCACATTATTTGCTTGTGTAAAAGTAATAGACGGGGATACTAATGCAATACAAAAAAAAAACATATATCAAGAGAAAATTAATGGCACCAATACACGGAATAAAATAAATAATCCGGAATCTATTAGGAATCGAACCTGGGCCTCTTTGATAGAACGTGCGTTTGTTGCTTTATTAAGAATTCTAGATTTACTCGTTTTAACTACTAACAAAATATGTCGTGTGTCGGATTAATATGGCATTTATCAAGGTTGCTACATTTTTTTATAACTAATAATTCAAAGTCACAACTCATCAATAAATATCAATAATAATCCTCTCTTATCTATGATTTTTGGTGATAAGGAGCATATGCAATTAAAACATAAGATACAACTTGCGCCTAACATAGCCCAGTTCTTAAGATGGCCCATTTTCAATATTTGTGAAGGCAAACAAGCAGACGGATTTCCTGATGGTAAGAAATTAACGCCGCCTAGAGACACCAAAGGTGGTAATGGTGCGTTACCTACCTTGGACCGGGATGTTAGGCCTCGAGCAAAAGTAACTTTACCGGCTATTTTACCCTCCAAACCGAAACAAGTCTACGGCAAGCATTGGACGTTATGGTGGTAAGAATAGGTAAGGCGGTAGTACCAATCCGAGCGAGTCGCTGCGAAACTCTACCACCTAGTAGGATGCCACGGTGTTAATGACGGTAAGCCTATTTTCACCTTTTACGAGCTGCCTGACAGGAAGGCAGATGGTCTATTCTGCAAAAGAGCCCGGACCACGACGGAGAAAATCTTAGGCGCAAGTACATTATTATAGGATTTGACACTGTTACATCTCCAACCTCCATAGGCCATATACAACAGCTTGTAACATCAATTTCTTAACTATCATTTTTTTATTAGAAACTGTGCTTTGAAAATAACACAACATTTAATTCATATTGTGACGCGTCTAACAGATCTGATAAAGAACGTGACCACTCGCTAAAAAGATCCGGCGAACGAAAATCAGCGATCTTGATTTTAGTTAACGCAAAGTAAATTTCAGTTTGCCGTCGCCGACGTCTTAACATTTCAGAGGCTTTAGTTTAATTTTTCGAGACGTAGAGTTGTATTAGAACAATATTAAGGCAAAGCTTGTAAGGTCGGCTTTTTATCCGACTTAGATGGATTCACGAAAGACATTATCCCACTTTGAAGTGATACATCTGATTCCAAATAGGAGGAGGTTCTAAACTCGACTGTATTTTATTAAGGTAAAGTTTTTATTATACAATTACTCCGAAAAGTATAAATGGATAATGATGATCCTTTTAGTATTGGGACCACCTCGAAAAATTCGACCGACCACGTTTTAGAGGTGATCCCATATAAATTTAATTATGATCCCACAAGTGATTTATGAGATACGAGTTACATTTCATTTTCATATATAACTGTGTATAAGTTTTTTTTATGATACTGGAAGGCAAACAAGCAGACGGATTCCTGATGGCTACAAATTCCTAGTGACACCAAAGGTGATATTGTTGCATTGCCAACCTAAGGCCGGGATGATAGGCCTCACGCGAAGGTAAGTTTACCGGCTACCTCACCCTCCAAACCGGAGCACGACAACGGCAAGCACTGCGTTATGGCGGCAGGAATAGGTAAGGTGCCGTTTTCCCCGTGTTTATCCGGGTCTCTAGAATAGAATAGACGACTTGCCTCTATATTTGGCAGCTCGTAAAAGGCGAGCATTGGTTAAATAGGTCGATACTAACAACGCCACTGGTTGTCTAGTGCTGTTCAGCAATTTGCCTGGATAAGCCTTACATATTCCTGCCGCTTTAAGGTAAGGTAGGCTAGCCTATTGACTTGCATAATAGACCTTTCACACCGGCCACAGGATACCGACGCACCTGTAACATCTACAGTGTCTAAAGGCCAGGGCGTTTGTGTCTCTTGCCATCTTTGGTTTCTAGACGATGTGTAATTTATATAAGAATTCAGTCGTCAGATTTTCGTCAATCAAGCCATAGCTTTTAATTAGTAAAAAACCTAATTTTTTATGATATTGGAAGGCAAGCAAGCGGATTTCCTGATAGTAAGAATTTCACTTCGCCTAGAGACACCAAAAATGGTAATGGCGCGTTGCCAACCTGAGGCCGGGATGTTAGGCCCGAAACAAAAGTGAGTTTACCGGCTACTTTATCCTCCGAACTGGAACACGTCAACTGACATAGCAGCAAGAAGAGATAGTGGTACCGATCCGTATGAGTCGCTGCGGAACCCTACCGCCAAGTCAAATGTTCCGGTGTTAGTGACGATAAACCTATGCTGGCCTTAACGAACTGCATAGCTGGAAGGCAGATGGTCTATTCTGCAAACAAGCCCGGACCAACACGGGGTAAAATCCAATTAAGTTTTTGAATCAGTCAAGCGGAAATCTTAGATTGATAGAAGTACGTAAAGGATTGACGCAGCGCAAGCAAAGCCTCGAACTCTAACTAAGAATGCAAGTAAAAAAACTGACTATCCGATTCCGATGACCGAAACAAGTCAAACACTTAAACGTCCAATAAGACCACATACATAAAAGTATCTACCCTCAAACAAATTGCTGTTAACCCGTCCATTATGTGGGAGCTATTACGCCCGCAGCGGCCATTCGGTCAAAGAGACCAGGCTCTTTCAAAACTGTTTGCCTAATCAGATAGGGCGAGCCACAATATGCCACATGTTTGCACACACAAAACGATTAAACACAAATGTTCCATTTTTGATACATTCTCGGCATTAAATAGGCGTACTACAAATTGGTACGATATTTTTATTTTGAAGTAGTCGTTGGCCGCAGGTTCTCCCGCATATTAAATTTTCATCTCACCCGCGAAAACACATTAAGGAATAAGTAATAAATATCCCTAATCAAATTACAAAAATTTAATTGAATCTCAAAGTAAGCAAATTGTTTGTGTCTGTTAAAGGTGTTAATTTTTTTATTTTAATTTAATTTATTTATATATATATAATTTTACAAAAACACCCAGACCTAGAAATGCAAAGAAAATATGTGCCCTCGTCGGAAATCGAACCCGAGTCTCGCGTCTAGTAGGTAGTGTAAGATGTGTATGCTAACCACTGGAACAGCGAGTAAAGAAAAACAGGTAAAAAGTAGTATATATTTTGCCACGGACTAGTCTATTTCTGTGCTTAGGTTTATTAAAATCTTCTCCAGGTAAAAATAAAACATACATACAAAAATACAACCTTTCACATTATTAATATCGGTAAAGATGAATTTATAAGCTTATCAATCTGGAAACATAAACATACTCTTCAATATGATAATGATAGTATTCATTTAATAATAAAATATTTTATTTATATTTTATGAAGTTATTACATCTATATATACCTAATATGAAAGTAAACCCGCCGACGCATCTCCTCATTGTAAGAAATACAAGTCGGCTTTTGACTGCAGATACCCAAGATGTTGAAGGGGCCTCGCGATTTGAGGGTGGATAATTAACCCTCTAGAACTAATGTACCAGCTAGCTTAAAACATTTTAGTGTTAGGTTAAAGTTTTTTAAAAAAATACACAATAAAATGCAAAAGTCAAAACTAAAACCTAATAGCATTATTTACTAGAACACCTTATTACAAAATAAAAATAATTAAGTTAATTAAAATCGTCTTCAAAACTAAAAAGTAAAAAATAATAAAGATTTAATATTTTAATTAATTAATTTAATATTTTAATTAATTAATCGCCTCTGTGGTCTAGCGGTCCGGGTGTTGGACTTGACTGCATGAGGTCCCGGGTTCGAATCCCGGGTCAGCCAACAAAAAGAAAATTTGATTTTTCCCATTTTCTAATAAAAAAAAAATTTTGGTCGGGATTGGAAATGTGCCCGGTTGGCGATAGGCTTACCACCTATCACATTGTGGGACTAAGTGTCTTCGGCTAGTCATGGGTGCCTTGGTTGTACCTCTGCCTATCTCTTCGGGGATATGGGCGTGAAGATACTTTTTAATATTTTAATTACATACCACCTATTATTTACATTTGCCATATACCAATAGGTTTGAAGTCGGTGCGAATCCCATTTAATACTTATAATATAACTATTAGTTTAAGGCTGGGCACAGGGCTTTTTAGTTTTGAAGTCGGTTTTAATTAACGTAGTTATTTTTATTTAATACTTTTTAGTTTTTTGCTGACATGATTAAATGTAGGTAAAAAAAATTCATAAAATAAAAACTAATGGGCCTACCTGAATTAAATTTCTACGGGACCAATCCGAAACTATTCCACATCAAACAAAAAAAGAATTACGTAAATCGGTTCAGAAACCGCGGTGAAATCGGTGTACATTCATAAAAATATACCGGTCGTTTTTTTAACTAGGTTAAAAATATAGCGAGAAAAAACTAGAACAAAATAAGCACATATTTAAACTAAATCTGCTATGCTGCTGCATTGCTACTCACTTTTTTTCCTTTTTAGAAGACTTAATATTGCAGCAGCAGACATCATCAGGTTGGCAAAATAAACATTCTGGCCTTTAATGTCATAAAATAAAAAAAGGTTTGAAGTTTATGATCTACAATCGTAATCATTGGTAGTACTAATACTTTTATTTCCCAAAGAAAACATTGTAATGATTTGTAAAAGCTCTTACCGACAACTGTGTAAAGCCAATAAAGCTTTATTATCTGTTCAAGCCACCCGAATAAATTCACGATACGCTCGTTTAGCAGGTCGCAGTACCGCAGTTTCCGAACGGGTAGACATCATGGCGCCGGCAATAAAAAAAAGTAACGCCCCGAGCGTCGCACATGGCGCGAACACAATTTCGAAATTATACGCGTGTTTAAATTTGGAACCGCATTTGAATTTGGAACCACAGTTCGGTAATCGGACTAGGATTAGTGACAAGATTAGTTACAACAACTAGGGGACCGAACATTGGGCCGTAATCCTCATAATGGGGAAAATTTGTTACATTTTCGAATCAAACTTCACTTTTGTGATGATAATTTAGAATTATATATACTTTATGGATGTATTTATTTTAAATTTAAGACCTTTTAAACTAATATAAAAAAGTATTGAATTCGTAGCACAGCGTAGCAGGTGCGTAACAGATGCTACGAAGCAAGTTAAATGGAACCTTGTCTATATCATCACAAATTT
The DNA here is from genome assembly GCA_002245475.1 of Calephelis virginiensis. Taxonomy (NCBI): domain Eukaryota; kingdom Metazoa; phylum Arthropoda; class Insecta; order Lepidoptera; family Riodinidae; genus Calephelis; species Calephelis virginiensis. Next base: position 28,834 of record NJDC01013962.1, on the reverse strand, counting down.
TGTGTCTTATTTAATCGGATAAGCCATACAGGATAACATCTAAAGCACCAGCAAAATTTTGAGAATTTGTTCGGATCGATAAGACTACGAAAAAACCTACAAATTAAAAAAAAACAACTTATTTTTTTTATTCGACGCAAAATACAAGATGTATGGTTATAATGTACCGGCATAAAACCGGTTCCTACCGACCGCAGTCGCATTCGAAGGCTGGTGACGTAATGACTCGTATTGGGGTACGACAAAGCGTGACAAGTGAAGCATTTTTATGGACAGTTTTAAATTAATGTTTATAAAAGTAATATTACGTTAGTAATTTGGCAATTACATTAAAATGTATTTATTACTTTTAAAGTTATACTCCCATATATTAACATTTGGCCGGTCCTTTCAAAGTAACCCTGTATAATGTCTTGTATAGAGCAACTCGTGTACCTTCGGACACGTATACTCCTACGGAAACCATTTTGTGCTCGTGAAATAATCGGTATGATGTCATTATGGCAGTTCAGTGGTGTTAAACGACATAATAATTTTACAAACGCAGTCCATTTATTACATTACTAACCGACCCGGCGAACTTCGTTCACTTAGCACTCGATACTCTGCCAACTCTGCAAGGGGACTTGGCGTAAATATATGTATGTATATGTAAAATGAGATGTACATTCCGGATCCCTTTTGATTTGGTTACTTTATACTGAGAGTTGTAATGTCTATCATTTCTAAACAACAAAAATTTAAACATGACTAAGTACATAATACTAATAGTATTTTTTTTATGATATTGGAAAGCAAACAAGCAGACAGATTTCCTGATGGTAAGAAATTCACGCCGCCTAGAGACACCAAAGGTGGTAATGGTGCGTTGCCAACCTGATGCCGGAATGTTAGGCCTTGAGCAAAAGTAAGTTTACCGGCTACCTTACCCTCCGAACTGGAACACGTCATACGTTATGGTGGCAGGAATAGATAAGGCGGTGGTACCAATCCGGGCGAGTCACTGCTAAGCTCTACCACCTAGTCAGATGTCACGGTGTTAGTGACGGCGAGCCTACGCTCGCCTTTTACGAGCTGCCTGGCAAGGAAGGCAGATGGTCCTTTCTATAAAGGAGCCAAACCAACACGGGGAAACAAAAAATAATAATAAAATCGGACCATGCATTACAAAATTATAACCCAATTTACATTTTGACTTGTATCCCTCTCCCACAGGGCCCCATTTATTAAGCGGGATAAGAACTATCCTATGACCTACCTCGAAACATTAGCTACCTACCTACCTACTAAAGTAGATTCAGCGTAAATCGCAAAATTGATACAGAAAGTCAACAATTCAAAAAAACATGTGAATATGAATCTGATTCTGTTTTTTTAAATATCTTTACATACATAGCTTCACGCCATGTCCCTTACGGGATGGGCAGAGAGTATCGAGTGCCAAACCTCACGATCCTGGCAGACCTGCCTGGCTTCCTCCACATTCATTACCCTCTTCATACAAACACACCGGTTTCGGAGACTCCTTAAATATATTTGACATACAGAATTCATTTTTCTACAGCTTTATTATAAGTATAGATAGACATATTTTAGTTCACGAGTGGGCAAATGATTGTGAGCCATCAGTGGTTTTCACGAGGTGTTTGCTTGACCAACAAGGTGAAGATAATAGTGATAATCACAACTGAGCACCAACTAAACTTATTTTAAGTCTATGCTTTCTTTTTCCAATGAGTATATTATGTCACCTATATCTGTCAGAATAGTGTAATATGTATAGAAATGTTATGTTACAATAAAATTTAGGCAAAGTAAAACTTTAAAGGATTTCATCTTCTGTAGGTAAGTCCATCCAAAATTAAGTAATTTCCTCAAATACCCTGGGAGTCCATCATCAGATCCAGACTTGGTGGCTATAGCATCACCTCGGCAGTACGCTCTTTCAATTAAAAAAATATATTTTTAATTTATTTCAGAAATTATGAAGAATTCGATTAACATAAATAAAAAAAACATTTTCAATTTAATAAATTAAAAATCGCCTATGTGGTCTAGCGGTACCGCGTCGAACTTGACTTCTAGAGGTCTAGGATACGATTCCCGGGTCGGGCAACAAAATACAATTGTAATTGTATATTTTCAATTTTCTAATAAAAATTCGTTGCCCGGGATTGGATAAGTGCCCTATTGGCAATAGGCTTGCCACCTATCACATTGTGGGACTTAGTGTCTTCGGCTTCGTAGGTAGCCTGTGCCTCTACCTACCAAATTTATAATTTAGGAGTCGGACGTACAACTTCCTCCTTTTTTTAAGTCGGTTGAAAAAGGAATGTGAACTATGCACTAAGCATATCAGTTACGACGTAATATAAAATCTCAACAGAAGCAGATCTAAATAAGCAGTATCTCGCGTATGCATGATGCAATTCCCCACAAAGGGGTTGCCAGTGTAAAAACTAACTAACAAGCGGAGCGGTGCGCCCGCGGCCCTAATTCACAATTTGCCCGCCCGCGCCCGGGGAGCACGTTCTAAATTCAAATTTCACCATGTTCCACAAATGAATCCGTTCGGAAAAGTGTGCATCATATTCCAGTAATACAATTTATTGTAACTTACACGCCCCAACATGCATTGTTGGGTTCGTTCAGTAATTCGTCTTTTGTTAATTATTTTGAATTTTATTAAATATGTGATAATATAATTTGGTGTTTTTTTGTGAAAGGTCAGCGAACAAGCACACCGCTTTCCTGATAGTAAAAGATAACCGTGGCCGATAGACGATACAGGTGCGTCGCTGTCCAGTGGCCGGGATGATAGGCCTATTGTGCAAGTCTACCTAGCCGGCACCTTACCCTCTAGCTCCGAACATGACAGAGGCATTACGGCAACAGGAACATGTACGACGGTGGATCCCTACCCGGGCAAATGTCTGCACAGTACTCTACCACCAGTGGTCTTGTTTGTGATGACCCACATTTCAACCAGTGCTCGCCTCTTACGACCTGCCTGACAGAAAAGCAGATGGATGGTCTATGAGGTTATAATATGTTCGACTCTTATATTTTATGTATGGAAATCGATTTATCAGTCATTTGTGAGCCCAGTTTAAAAATTCCTTTTGTATTTGAAAGGGCTTACTTATTTAGATTTGATAACTGGATCCCAGGGTAATCGAAAAAAATAACATTTTTATGTACTTAAAAGTAATGCTTAAATGCAAAAATTTCAATAAGTGCCTAAACTTATTGATATTTTTACAGTTTTACTGCGCCAATTTTGTAAGATCTGATTCTAAATCTCCGTTACCGTAAATAATAAGGCACAGTTTTAGTACCATTTTTGTATATTAATTAAACTAGACTTTTTATTATTTATTTGAATAATTTCTTTTTACGCTGTTGATATTGATAAAACATTTTTTTATTGGACACTTAAAATATATGACGTCAATGAAGGCTTTTAGTTAAGTTACTTCCTTGCCGGAATCCTAAAAAGGTATTTGTTATGTTTGACAAGTGTCAGGGTTGTCAACTTAAGGGTCTCCCCAAAATATAGAAGATAAGTTATAATTTTTTATTAATTGTGTTATGACTTTATATAAAGCGTCTCACCTAAACATCAAAGGTTACAGAGCATGATGATAGTATTTGCACAAATATTTAATGAATGTATGGTTTGTATACTACGACAGTAGTAAGTGCTGCAAAACTCTACCGTTTAGGATACTTAAAAAATATATGACGTCAATGAAGGCATTTAATTATGTTACTTTTTTGCCATAATATTTAAAAAAGTATTTGTTATGTTTGGCAAGTGTCAGGGTTGTCAACTTAAGAATCTCCCCAAATTATGGAAGGTTAATGAGTTACGATTTTGTATTAACTGGGTTCTGATTTTATATAAAGCGTCTTATCTAAACGTTAAAGGTCAAAAAGCGTTTTAATAGTATTTGCACAAACATTTAATAAATGTATGGTATGTACACTAAACAGTTACGGTTTTTAAACTATAACAAAGTGGAAAGTGAGAGGTGTTCAGAGCAACCACTACATTGACAGATTATGAACTGTCAAATGCAAAACCTAAGCAAATTACAAGAGTGTTTCGGTGTCAACCTAAGTATAAAGGACTCGGACACATACAACCTATAAATAGGTTTCTTTTTTGACGCCATCGTGAATGAGGGTGGTCGTAATTTTTTCGTTATTATTGAATTTCGTGTTTAAATTGAGTGAAATTTGTTAATTTGGGTGGAAATTAGATTAATTTTGTTCGGTGAAAATGCACAAATGAAATAATCATGAAAAAATTAGTGTATCGTCTATTTCCTCGCTGCCGTCAAATCTCCTAGATGAGCTTGAGTAACGAAGCCACTGCTTTACTCAAGACCCTGACCTGACATGACTTTGTACATAGTGACTTATGACTGTATAATATATAAGAATTAATTAACTTGACATTGGCAAAGTAGTCGTGAAAAACGATCGAAAGCCATATTTATAAAAGAAGAAGAAGAAGAAGAACCTGCAAATATTATTAGAATTAAGTATTCAACATTAGGATTAAGAAAAAAAAACGAATTTAATTGTAATGATTTTTAAAAATACAACGCTTACTAAACATTGTAGCGTATTAATTATTTTTAGAGGTTTCATATAATTATGGCGAATTCAAGAGTAAGCTTTAGTTTTTTTACAAAATACAAGACCGAGGAGGCTATTCATAGAATCTAAATATTGGAATGCCTTAAAATGGTTTTGGAAATTTGATAGCCAAAAAATAATACAAATTGATAGTTTATATGCTTTTATGTTCAAAGTAGTGAAAACGGATTGCTAAAATATATTGTGGAAAAGTGATATAAATAAATTATGTCCACAATACCAATTGAAGATATCTCTTTTCAACTGAATTTTATGTGATTTGGCTGCAATGTAAAGCTACTTTAAAGATTTTACTGGCAACTAATAATATCTACAACCAATTTTTTTTTGTTTGAGGAAAAACAGAAAATTGAAAATATACAGTTACACACTTGAAATTAATGTTATATGATTTTTTACAGGCAACCATCATTGTATAATATAACATTTATATACTAAGTGGTTGATGATTTTGTTGAGGTACAGTTATTAATATGCGAGATGAATAGCAGAAGATACGTGACTTTTAATTTATTTTTAAATGAAAGTAAATTTACATCGATAACTAAATAATTTCTGGTGACTAATACATAACGTTTTATATACATATAACAAAAAAAAAGTAAATAAAAAAGTACAAAGGGCGAGTTTGTCTCTAATGAAAGTGACTAAAAAAATGTAATCTATCTAGTTAAATAAAAGTACATCCAACATCTAGTGGGCTAGTAAACTTCTTATATGATATATTTCTGCACCCTAACAATCATATCCACTCTGCCTGCTGGCTGACAGGTAGAGAATGTCGTATAGAATAATAAATCCTTTGTACAGTACTTGTGTGTATAAGAATAAATAAAAATAATTAAAATTAAACATAATAAATAGAAATTGTCGCCTCTGTTGTCTAGCGGTGTTGGACTTGACTTTATAAGGTCCCGGGTTCGATTCCCATACTGTGCAACTAAAAGAGAGTGGTTTTTCCATTTTTCTAATAAAAAAAATGTTGCTCGAGATTGGATATATGCCCAGTTTGCGATATGCTAACCATCTATCACATTATGGGACCGAGTGTCTTTGGCTAGTCGTGAGTACGCCGGTTGTTTCTCTGCCTACCGCTTCGTAGATATGGACATGAAGAATTTTTTTTTAAATATCCCTACCATCGCGGAAATAGGAATGCGACCTGTAACAAACAATAGTGTCTACAAGCCACGATTGTCTCTTACCACTAGAAGAGCCGTGTCAAGCACATAGTGCTATCTTATAACATTAAAAATACGAATCATTTTAGATTTAAGTTTCCTACAAGAGCTTAATTTACGAAACTTAAAATGCAGACAAAACCAGGAGCAACAACCAATATATCATTAAGATAAATACATTTCAATTTGAAAGTCGAATAAAAGACCCGAATCCAATAACTCAAAGCGAAGTCAGCCAATCAAATTAATAATTCAAACTGAAAACCGACACACGGCATCCTCTATCCATTTCAGGATTACACATAATCCGCGGATGACGGACGAGTCGCCGGCGACGGTTAGACGTGGAAAAATCTCGCCCTAAACGAATAACCCTTCGTAGGGAGGCCCCCGCTTCCGATTGGCCGCTTTCCAGGAAGGATATGACCTATAGTTTTTCTTCTTAAGAACTTCCTTCGGGCATTGTGAGCGTGATTTATCTACGAGCGGGTGGCGGGGGGCGTAGATTGATGATTGTCAGTATCCGGACTCTCGCAATCACATCTGCGCTCGCTCGGGGCAATTTCCTCGCATATTCGTTTACCCGTAGTATTATTATAGGGGCAACTCCTTCCGACTTGGAGTGTTATTGCCTTTATGAGAGGTTAATGTTCACTACGAGGTTTAAAGGAACAGACTGCGATGTAATGCGGTTTTTAAGCTCTTGTTTTATAAGGTTCTTTAATTAACGAGTTGAATTAATTACCACTACATATTAAGGTCGTTGTTTACAAGTATTAGTGAGCGTGTGAATGCGTGCGCGTACGTGCGTGACGTGCGTATGCGTGTGAAGTAAAACCGTTTGACTTTTTGAAAAGTGATGTGTTGATAAAAAATAAATATTTCTAAAAATCTTGCCACTGACTTGAAATATAGAATTAAAGTGTTAATTACTGTATACACTATACAAAAACAATACCATTTAGGTAGGTTTTTGTATGTTGTATTGGTCTACGATCCGAACCTAAGTCGATCTGCGGCGAGTTTATTATAGGTTGAAACATATTTTATAACAAATTTACCATATTAGAATAAATATTAAAAATGGTTAATTTGTCCGAAATTTGGAACACAGATAGATTTTGACCTGGATTAACATATAGGCTACTTTTAATCTCGATCGCACAACGGGTTCCTGTATAAACGCGGACGAAGCCGCAGGCAGCAGGTAGTGATTTCTAAAATACTAAATTTATTATAAAATATGTTTCATTCTATTATCAGCTAGGTGTAGATCGCTGTATCGGATCTCGGAAACTAGGGTACGTCGTTAGTTAAAAAAATTAAATAAAATACAACACTGTTTTTAAATTACACCACATATTGTTATCCTCTACTTACGACTTCTGCTGTGTTTTTAACAAAAACAAAGATTAAAATAAGATTGAAGTTGATATTAAAGTTGATATTATAATCTCTACAACAGAGAAATAAAGACTATAACAGCAGGTTAAACCTTGGAGTACTTTAGTCCATAGGATTTTAAACTTAATTCGTCGCGAATTAGTAACATTTTTAATTATTTATACGGGATACTCACGATCTCTTTTTATTTTATTTGTCGATATTTCGGCCTAGTTGCATAGGCCGTGGTCACGACGGGACTGCGGCGGCGAGCTGTAACTTTTGACTGGAGGATCTACTGACAGATGAGCCTGTCAACCCTCCGTCTAATTCTTCTTTTTTGAACGTCCTTGTCACTATCATTTCTGGGCACTATATCGCGACACACAACACTAACTATGTCCCTACACTTTACGGCACTTTTTGTATTTATAGACCGGCACCGACCAACAATTGGATCCCTCGCCTGGGCCAACTTAAAACCGTCTTCCCTATTGAAATTATTTGGTGTATTTCGATTTTCAATAGCTTCACGTACTAGGCGAGGAATGTAGTGGGATTCTGTAGAAACTATTTGTGGATTATGTAGTTCTATCCAATGGTTGGTGGACGAATCTAAAAGATGTTCAGCAATAGCAGACTTCTGCGGGTCATTTTTCTTGATTGCGCTGATATGCTCTTTAATACGTGTTGAAATAGTTCGCTTAGTTTGTCCTACGTACGAACTACCACAGCTGCAATTAACCTTAATTAAGGTTTAGTCCATGTTTATTCATGTTTACTTTTAAAGCTAAAAACGTGTTTTTATTTGTAAGACCAAACTGCACGGACTGCGATCTAATGAAAATTCAAGCTTCGTTCGCCTTAATTATAACACAAACAAAATAAATGTAAGATAAAAATGCTGGTCACGTATCCGTCGTTAACAATACTAAAATCCCGCCAAATAAAAGGCTGTATCTTGTACAGCAATTACGGCGGGCGGCGACAGCACTTAGCCGGCTCCGGAACAATACAATCCAACTATGTATTTATTGCGGGGAACACGACAGACAAATCGTTTTTGTTACTAGCTCTTACATGCGGCTTTGATGGTACCACTGGGCTTTATATGTTTAAATGCGGTTTTTAATGTTCCACTGGGCTTTACAAGTTCACATGAAGTTTTGATGGTTTCAATGGGCTTCATAAGTTTACATACGGTTTAATGGTACCACTGGATTTATAAGTTTACATACGGTTTTGATAATTTCACTGCGCTGTACAAGATTACAATGGGGTTTTAATTTTTCTTAATTTTTCTTTTTTTTAATGGGATTGTATAAGTTTACCTACGGTTTTGATAATTTTAGTAATTTGTAAAAGTTTACATACATAGTTTATATAATTTGACTGGACGTTTTCAGTCTTATTAATAAACTCGGAGTAAATTACTCCAAGGTTCAACTTAGTCTTAGTCTTTATTACAATGTTATACAGACAATAATATCAACTTAATTTTACTCCAACCTTAGTTTACGTTTATTAAAAAAGAAGGTATAAGTTTAAATGCGGTTTTGATAATTTCACTCGGTTTTATAAGTTTACTACTTTTTACAAGTTTTGATAATTTTACTTGGCTTTATAAATTTAGATGCGGTTTTGATAATTTCAATTGGCTATATAAATATACATATAGTTTTGATAATTCTATTGCCCTTTACAAATTTAGACGCGGCTCGAATAATTTCACTAGACTATATAAATTTAAAAGCAGTTTTGATTAAGTACTCCACTGAACTTTGTTATGTTATTAATAAGTTGTACAACTTAAGAGTAGGCAGAGAGCAGGGTAAGAGAGTCTGCTAACTGTTACGATTCCTATGTTTTATTATTAAAACAAGAATATTTTTAAATTTACTGAGCAAATGAACCTATTTTTTAATTTCATTATACAGCTCGGTGATTTTCAAGGTAAATACCATATTAAGACCTGTAGAAATATCACACATTCGATTGTGCTTTAAATATTAATATATACAATTCAGATTAATAATTACACTTTGCGAATATTAATTTTAGAAAAAAAGGATTAAAATGTAAGTTCATTAAAAAACGATTACGATTACAAAAGAAAATGTCTTCACAATTTTAAATGTAATTCTACCAAACGTCTCCCATATTCATATCTGAAAATATGATTGTTCGCGCACCGTCTTACATTGATTGGATTAGCTCAAAAATTGCTTATGACATAGAGATAATCGATCAACGCTTTAATATAGATAAATGGGGCTTGATAAAAACCGCTTAAAGTTGACATTGTATACACAACTATACGATATCCGTAGTAGATATCGTATAACGGTAATATAAACGCTCGCACATAAAATCTCAATGAACCGAACGGCCGGCGTTCCGTGCTGGCTGCAAATAAGAGCTAAATTTATTAGGGGGCGTAACACCGTCGGCCGCCGTAATGGCCGACCTAAGTGCAGTAATACATGATAATACTGCCCACTTAAATAGAGCCTTTTTTTCCATTAATATCCTTAAATGTATGTAATCTATTACTACGTGGGTGGCTATTAAGAGTATACAGGATATTGGTGTTTATACAGCAATAACAATGTTTTATACGAAATAGTTTATAGATTTGTGCATGAGATACGTTGTTTCTTTCAATATAGTTAATAATCTAACGTTCTATTGTTTTCATCGTCAGCATTAGGTGAAGTTTCTTCATTACGGTTGTTAATCCGTATACTCCATTTACAGTTAACAAGCCACTTGTGTTTTACTACATTTTGGACCTACCACTTTCTTACACTAGTATTGCCCTAATAAGGCCCGTTTGAATCGCTTGTTCATAAATAAAAGTAAAAGAATTTAATTTAGGTATTAACAAAACCTAAATATTAAAAAAAATCAACATCTTAACTATATTTAAATCCACTACTCAGCTAATTATTGGTTTTTAAAAAAATAATTATTTGACTATCAATCGACATTTATTGTTTGAGAATAGAAAGGCAAACAAACAGACGTATTTTCATTACAAATCTAACTCGGCTAATTTATTTGTAATTATTTTTATCTAACAAAAATATGTTTTAAAAGTAATTATTTTTAACCAAGACTTTATTAAATGAAGATGGTAAAATTGTTTATTACAGCATTATTCATAGAGGGGTGGGATTTAGGAGGAATTGACGGCCTCAAGCCGCACACCATTAGCGGAAGAGAAAAACTTTGGAAAAATTACTAAAGCGAGACCTACACTACACACTGAATTTGTTAATATTTTTTTCTGCCCTCAAGGCGGAAAGTGCCAACTTGTATATACTTAGTTTTTTTTATGATAATGGAAGAGAAACAAGCAGACGGATTTCCTTATAGTAAGACATTCAAGCCGCCTAAAAACACCAAAGGTGGTAATGGTGAGTTGCCAATCTGAGAAGGGAAGTTAGACCTCGAGCAAAAGTAAGTTTACTGGCTAGCTTACCTTTCAAACCGGAATACGACAACGGCAAGCATTATTGTTATGGCGGCAGGAATAGGTAAGGCGGTGTTACCAATTCGGGCGAGTCGCTGCAAAGCTCTACCACCTAGTAAGATGTCACAGTGCTAGTGACGGGAGGTCTATGCTCGCCTTTTACGAGCTGCAAAGAAGCCTGGACCAACATGGGGAAAGGTTTATAGTCAAAAATGAGATGGGCCTATAAAGTCTTTTCGCCTTTTTTGAAGAACAGTACTACCACCACGCTGCTGTTCGAGTAAGACGGGATTGTCTCTATTTTTCAAAAATCTTATAACTAAATTAAATGTCGATAAGAATGAGAAAATATATGTATCGATTCTTGACGATATAAATTGCAAACATAAAAAAATGTTTCAATAAACAACACTTTTTGGTAATCAGTTAAAAAGAATGTCGTGTCACGTTCCACATTTTTGTTCGAAAGGTGTTAACCACCTGCTGCTCAAGTTGCGCACTTCTGACAAGTTCCCATTTATGTCTCTAAGCGAGAGAGAGATTTTCTCTTTATTAAAATCAACCTCTATATCAATAAAGTCAACATTTTGTGGTCAAATATTTTAATCGTAAATAAAAGAATGTGGTGAACGTTGGAGAAGTTTAAAATATCAGTTAATTAGATAAAGAAATAAACCTGATAGACATTTTACAAAATTTTAACATGGTCACGGGCGGAAAACGACAACCACTTATCTGTTGCTACTCACTACTATACAGTAGTTCTTCACGTTTATAACAAGCTTATAACAACCCGGCCCAAGTTTGCCTACGCAACATTACTATCTGTAGTCTCTACAATCAGTAAGTATTTTGTATGCATTTTTAACCTAACTTTCGGTAATTGATAAAGGAAGCCCTTACTTTGCGGATATACACAGTTTAGTGGTGTGTATGTATGTTGTTGTGTTGAGCTGGATATTTTGAAATCTTTGGCTTCTGTTAAGTTCAATTCACTCATAACGCGCTGTCTTTCCTTTTTGTGGTGCTACGGTATGGTGGTGATATGTTACGCATACATATTTGGGGGTGGGGGGAATGCAAATTAAATTATTTCATTTGTATTCTTAACTTTCACTTAATAAATATATACAGTATGGGTATCTAAAGAATCTACTGATAAAATGTTTAATGTACGTCCCAGCTTTTTTAACCCTCCAACGGAATTCTTACTGAGTTTTTAATAGAGTCTGCAGCAACCCTTTTATTGTGATTAGTTATTGTATTTACGAGGGGACGCCGGGACGGTCGGCCAACATTGACAAATTTTTAAGTTAACAACTTTTGATGGAAATTAAAAATAAGCTTTGCGCTTGACACTCACAATTTTAGATTAGTAGAGATTTTAAAATGTTCTGGACAGAATTTTAAATAATAAATTATTTGTAATTGTGATTATTACTTTCGAAATTATTCAAACGCTTTGTATATTTCATATTAAAGCTGGTACATTAAAAACTTTATTTAAATTGGTATTTTATTTATCTTCTTCAAATATTGTTATATATAGATCAACAATAATGTTTGGAGTACATGACTAATGGTAATGCAGATGTCAGACTGTGATTTTTTTTTAATAATAAGTTAGCAAACCAGCACACGGCTCTCCTGATGGTAATAGATAACCGTGGCCTATAGATCCGTACGTAATAGAACCGTAGATCAATGTGTCCCAAACATTGTTCTGTCATGGCCCGGTAATTTTCAAACTGTCCTTTCGTGACCCCACTTAACACTTTTAAAGACAAACTTCATACATTAGGTTATTATACCTACATTTTTTAAATACGGCGGAGATACGCGGACAGCATGACAAGATGTAGCGCAAGCGCTTGTAGTTCTCACGTCTATTCAAATAGTCTGGCATTTGGTAAACACTGCCATAGATGTTTTAGGTGCTGTCTTGTGGTCGAGAAGTTAGGCCACTTGTGAAAGTCTACCGGCCACCCTACCCTCCGAAACATGACACGTTATTATGGAAGCAGGAATAGGTAAGGCCCGTATCAGTGGTCTTTTTAGTAATTACCCATTTAGCGATTGCTCGCATCTTACGAGCTGACTGGAAGAAGACCATTTTGGCTCTATTACACAAAAGAGGTGTGAGAGATATTGGCGATACCTTCGACACCTGTTTTACACCTGCATTATGTCTTAAGCCTCTACCTAGAGGCTAGTATGATAGTCTGTTTCTTTATTTTTGGGTTTTAAAATATACTGTTTATATAAATAACACCACATATCAAAAAACAAACACAATCTCTCACGTTATAGTAATCGGTGAAACGTTTTGCATGCGACTAAACACACAAATGTATCATAAGCCGCGGCGTGTGTCAGAAGTGCGAATGGAAGATGGGGTTAATTGTTTCTTTTTATGCTCGCCTTTAGTACGAGATTGCTGTGATTACTCATGACCTCTTAAGGCAAAGAATATTTTTCCAGAAACTGCACTTTTAATTAGTTTAGCTAGAGTTGGTAAAGAATCTGAAATCTATATATTAATACGTGATGTTAAAACTTTGTACCCCTTTTTACGAAAATTGCGCTGACGCAGGAGCATAACATTTGACACAGTTATAGTTTATGTGTAGAAGTGCAGAACGCTAATATTTTTCAATAATACGTATAAAATACATTAAATCAATAAATAAAACATTACCCACACTACAGACAAATATATTGATGATAACGATATATGTATATATATTATATATTCACATCTTGAAGCCAAGTAGACAAGGAATGTCGAATATCAAGTTTCAGGACTGCTACGGACGTGCCTAAGTCATTTTAATGTGACTTTGGACTTTATTTGAAATTCCAAATATATTAAATATTAAAAAAAAAAGAATTAAAGTATTATTACTACCTGCCAGGGGTAGAAGTTTGTATTATGCATTAATAATTATTTACCCTTGATTTAAAATGGAATTAACAAAAATACCTAATACAGTTTTGGTCTGTGGCAACCCCAACTGACAGTTCGTATAAAAGTGTCTCTCAATATTTAATAGTTTTTAATTTATTTTAACAGTGTTATTTGAGTGAATTTTTATTCTATATTGTTATTTTTATTGTTCTTCATAAAGTTACGTATTAATACCGTGTTCTATCGAGTTTAATAAGTGGGAAATTGTTAAATTATTGGTCCAACTATTCAGCTGTCAAACTAAAAAAGGAGGGAAATTTGGCAAAGTATATTTTATGACTTCTCTTAAATAGTTATATCACCAAAACTGTGAGTATTTTATTTTATAACGTATATTCCTTGAATACTTGAAAATAATTCAAAAGTTAGTTTCGTATCTCTTGCACGCTATTGCTTAAAATTTCATAACAAGTCTGAAGTGTTTTTGTTTAAGTTGAGCAATTTAGAGTATTTACATATATTTAATACATTTCGCACATTTATTTTTTATACTTGAAACAAAAACATGATGACCCGTAAAGCTTCAGCTCGCCTCCAGGAAGACAAGCTTCAGCTTGCCTCGCAGGAATTAAAAAAATACAAAGAATTGTGCATGAGGTACGAAAAAGAACAAGAAGATAGTGAGAGAGAAGTCTTAGATATTTTAAATTCTTTTTTTTATTTTTTTATTTTATTAAATCAGGCGTTACTTTGCGGAAATCCATTATAAAAGATGTAAAATAAGCCTTTATTTTGCTAATTCCGAGTAAGCAGTGTAACCGTTGTGGCAAATAATCCTCCAAACGACACAGAATGTGACAAGCCTAACTGACGTTCCCACCACCCACCTCCGCGACCAGAACACGAATATAGGAAGAGCTCGGGAAACAATATAAATTGTCACGTTCTTTACATGTGACAACCCTACCTAAAGTTCCCACCTCCGCGACCAGATCACAAATAGATAGATAGTCCAATCATATACACGTTGCTTTTAAAACACGTAATCCGTTAAGAAAAATTTGTAATGGTAAGGACAAATTAGATAATAAAGATAAGTCAGGTATTTATAGGCTTCAGTGTTCTGAATGTAACGGAACATACATAGGTCAAACAGGTCGGAGTTTTCAAACACGTTACAAAGAACATATAGCGGCGTTCAGAAATAAACATTTCGAAAAATCCCATTTTGCAAAACATCTTTTGGAAGCTGGTCACACTTTGGCTAGTGATCACTCCTTCGAAATAATTCATACTTGTGAAAAAGGAATTAAGCTTAATATTTTAGAACAATTAGAAATCATAAAACACAATAATCTATCCAGAACATTGTTGAATGAACAAATAAATATATCGAATTCCCCATTATTACGAATTTTTAGCAGCAATCGAGTCGAACAGAATTCCAGAATCGATTCCTAAAGCGGTTACGAATAATTGATATTGGGGGGTTTGGTCTATATAAGGCGCAATCGAGGCGGCGGCAAACCACTCGTGTGTCGTCGTTTGTACGGTACGGTCGAATTCCTGAGGATGCCTCGGTGTAGAGGCGAAACGTACGTCGAGTGCGATTTGGTGTTCTCTGTGGTGAGTGCTTCGACAAAGTTGGTGAAGGACGTGACAAGTGGTTTTGTTTCCCGTGTTCGGACTCTATTTGTGATCTGGTCGCGGAGGTGGGAGGTGGGAACTTTAGGTAGGGTTGTCACATGTAAAGAACGTGACAATTTATATTGTTTCCCGAGCTCTTCCTATATTCGTGTTCTGGTCGCGGAGGTGGGTGGTGGGAACGTCAGTTAGGCTTGTCACATTCTGTGTCGTTTGGAGGATTATTTGCCACAACGGTTACACTGCTTAAGCGGAATTAGCAAAATAAAGGCTTATTTTACATCTATTTTAAATTCTAATAAAAAATTGAAAAGTGAAATGGCTGATTTACACCAAAGATTTTTAAGCGTTTGCCAAGAACGTGACCAACTGACGCTCTTGGTCAATTCATTTGACCAGTGCAGCGTTGAGTTTGATAAAACAATCAAGCGCAACGTTGAACTGGAACATAGACTGAGTCAAGCCCAGCAGACAATTGAAGGCTTTGAGTGTATCGATCAGGAAATCAAGATAACGCAGACACAATCTCTGTTTGAGGAACTGATCGATAAACCATCATCCATTTCTCTTAAATCACAGAGTAGTTGTAAATCACCCCGCTTAGTAACCATAGATTTAACCTGTGACGATAGCATTATATAAAATTCAAAGAAACCTGTTTGTTATAATAGAAATAAATTGAAAAATATATCAAACTTAATAAAATTATTAAAAAATCACAAGAGAAAATTAAAAAAAAAAACAAACTATTGTTAAAAAATTATATTATATGTAATGAAAATTGACCAAAAGACCAAAAGCAAATTAAACAAATATGAATCAGATATGGTTACTTTACAGGCTGAAATAAGTAGTTTAGAGAATTCCTTGCATAGTATTACTCTTAAATATAATCTTGCACAAAAAGAAATTAAAGAACATATATTTGCTGTTAATAGCTTGCTTGATCTATGTAAACATAATGAAGAAAGGTGTAACTCATTGTTTGAAAATCATTTAGTATATCATACACCTACTAAATCAAGCTATTTACAACCATCTTTATCTATAACTTCTTCCATGCCTCTCTTATCTATATGTCAGACTGAAAACTTGAACAACGGATTTGATAATACTAATAATACCAAGGGAAATAAAAAAATAATCACGTATTCTGATGATATAGGTAAAAAATATGGGACCAATTTTAACAAAAACGTTTGGTACTCTGGTGTCTAATTTTTGTATGACGGGTGCCAATTTTTCTCAAATATTAAATAAAGTTATTTCCAGTAATTTTTTCACACAACACAGTATTAATTCTTTGTATTAATATTGGAGAAGAGGACATGTGAATCTAAATGAGTTACAAAAATATTTTGATCAATTAATGCTCTTAAATGTAGAAAAAAATTATCTTGTTGCATTGCCATATAATAAAAAGTTGCCACAGGCTGAAAATAATATTAGGTACAAATGTAATTTGAAATTACAGACAATGTCAATGTATGACAATAAATTTGAGTTTATTGACTCAAATTCATTTGTTAAGATTAATTATTTAGTGACAAAAGATAGTTATTATCTTTCTGATTACTTTAAGAGACAAATAGCATTATCGCTATATACTTTTATATTTAAGACAGCCAAGTACTTGGCTAACACCACTGGTTCTAGTGAGCAGTCAAGTAATACTTTTAATGTTATACATGACTCAAGTAATTTAAATTACTTGATGAGACAATAGAAGTATCCTCTAGCAATACTTTACATCCAAATCATAATGATTCTATTCATTTTAGTAAATTAGTTACAACGGATATCTCATGTGCTAACTATGATAGAAGTAATGTTAATAAAAGACACCCATCAGCAAACAATAAACAGATTATTAATTGTAATTTTAACCTGGTTCATCAAAACATACAAGGTCTGATGGGAAAAGATCTAGAATTGGAGTTGTTTATGAGTTGTAACAATATAGATATATTATGTATAACAGAACATTGGCTTAAAAGCCATCAGCTCATATTCAACTTCAATAATCACCAGGTTGCTAGCTCATTCAGCAGAACAAGAATGATACATGGTGGCTCCTAAATTATTGTTGGTAAAAATATTAAATTTAAAGAACGCAGAGATATTGTGAGCATTTCTGTTGAATGAGTTATTGAGATTGCTTGCATTGAGTTTGAGCAATTTATTGTACTAAGTGTATATAAGCCCCCTTGTACACCATACATGATGAATTTGAATTTCGAATGGAAGAGGTCCTATTTAAAGTGTCTAATTCAAGGACTAATGTTATTATCTGTGGTGACTTCAATATAAACATATTAGAATCATCTACGCAGTTACTTAAGTTTTTAAATCTCTTTAGATCACACAATTTGCACAGCATTTTCTTTGAGCCCACTAGGATAACAGCCACAAGTGCCACTTGTATTGACAACATATTTACAAATATGACACCTGTTAATAAATCAATTGTTAAAGAAATAGATTCAGATCACTGACTATTAGTCGAATTGCCAAGAAGTATACAAAAATCTCAAAGAAAAGAAATTATTTTTGTTCCTGTTAATGCGAATCGCTTAAAAAGATTTGAGACAGTGTTAATAGAAGAATTACCAAAGTTGCCGTATCATGATGATCCAAACCTTTTATATGAATCATTATTTACATTAATGCAAACTGTACATCATCAGACTTTTAAGCCTAAAAAAATTACAGTAAATATCAATCACAGAGCTTTTAGTGAATGGGCAACATTGGGTATTCATAAGAGTAGAAAAAGGTTATATGAGTTGTATTATGAAAGAACTTTCAACCACAGTATTGTATTTAAGGAATATGTAAAAAAATATTTTAAAATTTTTAAAAAAGCTTGTAAGGTTGCAAAATCTAGGTATCTAAAAAGTATTGTTAAAAAATCAACAAATAAAATAAAAGCTACTTGGAATATTATTAATTGTGAAACGGGAAGAAACAGAATTTTCAATAATGAATACCACTTGATAATTGAAGATTTGAACATAGAAGAAGATTTGAATGTAGCCTCAGAGTTTGAAAATTTTTTCAGCGGTATTGCAGCTGAAACTACTAAAGCTCTCAGATCGTCACCCAGTGATGCAGAATCATTGCTGAAGCAATATGTTGATGAGTGTAAAAATAGTTTTGAATTTTCTTTTGTTGATGCATCAGATATAATAAAAGTCTTTAAGTCATTAAAAATTAAAAATAAGTTAGACTTATGGGGACATTCTCTTAAAATTATTGCTTCAGTAATAAATGTTATTGCTCCATATTTAGCTGTAATATTTAACTGTTGTGTTTCCAATGAAGTATTTCCTGATCTAATGAAACTTAGTAAAGCTATACCTATATTTAAATCTGGAAGTTCTTCTGATCCCTCCAACTACCGACCTATCTCCGTTCTGCCTACCTTGAGTAAAATATTTGAAAAAGTTATATTGAATCAAATGTTACTACATTTTAAAAAATTAGAATTATTTCATAATAAACAGTTTGGATTTACAAGGGGTAGATCAACAGTCGCTGCTGGTGTGGAATTATTGAAGAAAATTTATGAGTGTTGGGAGGATTCTCAGGATGCAATCGGGGTGTTTTGTGATTTGTCCAAAGCATTCGATTGCGTAAGCCACGATACGTTGATCAGGAAACTGCGCCATTATGGAATTAGCAATAAGGCACTCGATCTTCTGATTTCATATTTGAATGGAAGAATTCAGAAGGTTGATATTAATGGTAAAAAATCAACTGGTGCTGCTGTTACAATGGGTGTCCCCCAGGGCTCTATTCTTGGTCCATTTTTGTTCTTTGTATATATTAATGACTTACCTTACTACGTAAGAGACAAACACGAAATTGTATTGTTCGCGGATGACACTTCACTTATATTTAAAGTGAAAAGACAACTGGGTAAGTATGACGAAACGAACAATGCGATTTCAAAAGTTGTACACTGGTTCAATGTAAATAATCTTTTTTTGAATGAAAAAAAAACTAATTGTATTAAATTTTCAATGCCAAAGTGAGGCAAGTAGATGCCAACGTACAACTTAATGGGAACAAGTTGGACCTCATAGATTCTACTACGTTTTTAGGAATAACAATTGATAAGAAATTGCAATGGGGCCCACACATTGATAAACTTGCAATTAGATTAAGCTCAGCAGCGTATGCTGTTAAGAAAATGAGACAATTAACTGATGTTGAAACCGCTAGGATGGTTTATTTTAGTTATTTTCACAGCATCATGTCGTATGGAATTCTTCTCTGGGGGAGTTCTGCCGAAGTCAATACTATATTTGTTTTACAAAAGAAAGCCATAAGGGCAATTTATAACCTAGGCCCAAGAGTTTCCCTGAGAGAAAAATTCAAAGAAATCAAGATTCTAACTGTAGCATCCCATATCTTTGAAAATTTAATGTATGTTCACAGAAATTCAAGTTCATTTAAAAGAAATTGTGATATACACTGTGTCAATACAAGGAATAAAAATAATCTTGCTGTGCATGTGTCTCGTCTCCACAAAGTAAGCCATTCTTTCATGGGCCTATGTATACAGTTCTACAATAAACTTCCCAATTATATGAAAGAACTTCCAATTAATAAATTTAAGAAATGTGTTAAATGTAAATTAAATCAAAATAAAATATAACATTGCTGAATAATTAGCAGATAAGACTGCTTGGGATTAATTGCTCCTCATGCCAATCTCTTACAATATATAATGTATCATTACATAAATTATTGTAAATATATTGTAAACTAAGAAAAAAAGACAAGCCCGCTGAGTTTCTTGCCGGATCTACTCAGTGTGCGGCCGCGTTCCGATCCGGTGGTAGATTTATTATTATATAGACCCGTCACAAGTGCCTCTTGTAGGTTTATGTGAAATATATTGTTATTATTACAACTGTATGATTTTTCCTATACAAACTATTATTAGCCGTCAGGCAGAACAAAGTCTGCCGGGTTGGCAAGTAGTCTATACAGTAATTAACATTATGAGCAAGAGCTACATTCGAGTCCGTAAATCTTTATTTATAATCCAAGGTATTAATACCATAATAAAAGGTTTCATCACGTCAACGTAACATTTTCTTAGGCATAAATCTTTGATGTACACCACATCTACAATATATTACTCTATGACAACTCGAGACCGCTTACAAGCTCATACAATACGCGGTGCAGATTTAGTAAACACAGTTTTCATTAGCGAGTCTCGCTGTTTGCTTAATACTGTCCCTAATATCAACCGTTTACATGCTTCAAATGTGATCGTTATAATATATTATTATTATATTATTATTATGTTTTCTTTATAACATTAAGAGACTAAAAACGGATGGATGTTTTAAATATAATCATTTATAAATAGCTCAGGTTTTATACAAGCCTCAGAAAGTGGCGTATTTGTATGAAAATATTAAATTTGGAGGAAGGTAGGAAGATCTAAAAGGATCGTGATATTTGACACTCAATACTTTCTGCCTAACTCGTAAGGGACTTAGCGTGAAGTATGTATGTATGTAAGTAATTTTATTAATGATATCGTCAAGATAGACAAAAATGTATAATTCAAATACCCCTAGCCAAATCATAATAAAATTGATATAGGCAATCTCGGAATCATTAGCTATTTTCGAAAAAAAAAAGATTAAAATCGCGACATGGTAGTGAAATAATTAGTGTTGGTTTTTTAAAGTTTTACTGCATTAAATTATTGCACTAAGTTACTGAAGTCACCACTGCATCTATAAGTCAAAGAAAGCAGTGATATTAAATAAATAAATAAATAAAATCCCTGGACAAGTTACACAAATCGAATCAATATCAATAAAGTAAATTATATGGTTGTGTTATAGGTGTTAATCAACATTTCTAATACACAGAAATACTTAAATATATACAAGAATAAATTTAATAAACACCCAGATCCGTAAATGTTCGTCACACAAATGCCTGCACCGAACGGAAATTGAACTCTAGCCTCTCGTTCAGTCGGTAGAGTTAGGCGTGTACAGTACTACTATTTAAATTATGCGCTTCGGTTTTACACATTTTACTCTTTTTACACTTTATACTTTCATTTTTAAATTGGCTGACCTAATCTAAATTTAAGCGAAATGATTATTTTTGTGTAATAACATTTCTATAATCTTCAAATACTCAAAATACATTCGGATTTCCGAAGCTTGACTAATATAGCCGAAGCGCATAATTTAAATAGTACTACTGTACTTCTACTATAATTCGAAGAAAGTAGTGATATTAAATAAACAAATAAATATCCATGGACAAGTTACACAAATTAACCCAAAAAAAAAAAGAATCTAACCCAAAAGTAAGTAAATTATGTGTTTGTGTTACAGGTGTTAGTCAACGATTCTAATACATAGAAATACTTAAATATATACAAGAATTAATAAACACCCAGACCCGTAAATACCCGAAAATACCTACACCTATCGAATGCCTGGAATCGAACCCTAGCCTCTTGGTTAATCGGTGGAGTTAGGCGAGTACGCTAACCCCTCGACCAACGAGGCAGTTTAGATATACGATGCAAAAACGCGATAGTTCTTCAGCTCATAATCCAGATTATATTCCCACGTGACAGCGGACCCAATGACAGCGCTAATATATTCCATCAGGCGAGTAAACCTCAATCACCGCGTGCATTCACCACGTAACGAGTTTCCCCAGAAACGCCCCCAACTGTGTTAGTCCAGTATTAGCTTACATTGTGACCTATTCAAAGCCGCCTCACGCTTTGAATCGCTTTACACCAAGTTTAAATACGACGCTACACTTAGAGATTGCGGTTTGCGAAATGAGGAGAATGTGGGTAGTTTGTAACACAATGGAACTATGTAAACTTGTAATTTGAAAAGTTATCTATGAGAAGACCACCTTTGTGTGCCTTAAGTTAAATATTATATTATAGATCGCCTCTGTGGTCTAGCGGGCTAAGTGTTGGACTTGACTTCATGAGGTCCCGGGTTCGAATCCCGGGTCGGGCAACAAAAAGAAAATGGGATTTTTCCAATTTTCTTATAAAAAAATGTTGCTCAGTATACGATATGTGCCCGGTTGGCCCCAGTTAGTTGATTACATTAAAAAATTGAACGAAACTTAACGAAATAAATTTCATATAAGTATCAATTATTCAAGATAGGGCAACGTCTGTCGGTCAGCTAGTATACATATAATAAATGAATCCCCATTTCCCGTGGTTATCGCATGGCGCCTAAACGACATTGCTTTTTAGTTATCGTAAGGAGATAGTTACCACCTATCACACTGTCGGACTTGGTATCTTCGGCTAGTCGTGGGTGCCCTGGTTGTGCCTCTGCCTATCTCTTCGGGGCGTGAAGATACTTTTTTTTATATTATACACGCTTATTATTCTTATTTTTTTTTCATATCATATCCGGGTCTGCTGAGTAGAACCATTTGCCTCTGTTAGCCAGCTCGGAAGTGGCGAGCACTGATTACCCGTAAATCTTTCTAGGTCATACGGTTTGCTATTTAGAACTTACGAGGGCCATTCAATAAATTTTTAGCCTAAGAAAAAATAAAGAAAATTTTGAGAAAGTAAAGATTTATTTTTCAACATAGTCTCCTTTCAATTCAATACTCTTGGACCAGCGATGCCCCAACTTTTTTAACCCGTTAAAAAATACGATTTCCCGAGGTCTTCAAAAAAGGCCTCTGTGGCGGCGATGACCTCATCATTCGACCCAAATCTTTTGCCGGCGAGTGACTTTTTCAGATTTGGGAACAAGAAAAAGTCGCATGGAGCCAAGTCTGGAGAATACGGTGGATGGGGCAGCAATTCGTAGCGCAATTGATCAATTTGGCCATGACAACGGCGGAGGTGTGAGCCGGTGTTGTTGTCTGGTGTGAGCAAACGCGGCACCCATCGCGCCGACAACTTTTTCATACCCAATTCTTCGTGCAGAATATGATGCACTGTCCCATCTGCGATGCCTACAGTCTCAGCTATCTCGTGAATCTTCAGTCGCCGGTCTGCCAACACGAAATCGTGGATTTTTTTTTACGTTTTCTTCTGTAGTAGCCGTATTCGGTGCACCTGGGCGTGGCTCATCAAAAACCGACGTGCGGCCACGAGCAAACTCGTTGAACCAATTTTTGACGGTCGCCATCGAAGGAGAAGAGTCACCGTACACAGCATCCAAGCGCTCTTTGATTTCGCTGCGCGTTTTCCCTTCCAAAAACAAGAATCTAATCACCGAACGATATTGTTCTTTTTCCATTTTTGCAAAACCGACCGACACGCTCGCTTCCAAAGGCTCTCAAAACAAAATAAATGAAGGGAAAAGACTGAAAACTACTTGATAGACTTAAAAAAGTATTTACTGCACGATAGTAAAACTCTTTTGTAACAACAACGCCATGGGGCGATGAGGCTAAGTAATTATTGAAGGCAAGGCTTATAGACATAAAACGTTCAGTATATGGTCTAACTTATTTTCACAACTTTTCTTTTTCTTTCTTGTATCAACAATCTTGTATCAAATCATTTTTTTCATATTATATCCGGGTGCGCTGAGTAGAAAAGATCATCTACCAGATGGCTATGCCAGGCAGCTCGTAAAAGGCGAGCACTGGTTTAAGCATAGCTCATCACTACCAGCACCACTAGTTGTAGAGTGTAGCAATTTTTCCGGGTAGGGATCCACCGCCTTACCTAATACAGACGTCATAATGACTCTGCCACTGGCCTGGAGGGTAGGGTAGCCGGTACTCAGTAGACTTGCACAATAGACCCCGGACAAAGGACAGCGACGTACATGTAACGTCTATATATGGGCAAAGGTAATCTCTTACCATCAGAAGAGCCGTGTGCTTATTCGTTAACCTAAAAAGTAAGTATCTTCACATCCATATCTCCGAAGAGGTAGGCAGAGGCACAACCAGGACACCCACGACTAGCCGAAGACACCAAGTCTGACAATGTGATAGGTGGTAACGATCTCCTGACGATAACTTAAAAGCAATGCCGTTTAGGCGCGATGCGATAACCACGGGAAATGGGGATTCATTTATTATATGTATACTAGCTAACCTACAGACCTTGCCCTATCTTAAATAATTGATACTTATATGAAATTTATTTCGTTAAGTTTCGTTCAATTTTCTAATGTAATCAACTAAGCATATTTTTTTCAACAAAAAAATAATTACCAAAATTGGTTCGTTTACGCGTGATGAGATGACCCCGTCAAATGGGGGTTTCATTTATACAGGGTAACTTTGAAAGCAATGGCCAAATTTTAATATAAGGGGTTCTGGTCTTCATTTATCGTTATGCAATTTAAATATAATTGCCAAATTGCAATATTTACTTTTATGAATATTTATTTAAAACAGTCAGCAAAACTGCTTCCTTTGTCACGCTATGTCGTAACTAATACGAGTAATGACGTCACCAGCCTTCGAATAGGAACCGGTTTTATGTCTTGTTTACGTTATAACCTTGCATCTTGTATTTTGGGTCGGATAAAAATAATAAATTGATTTATTATTATTATCATTTATTCACATAAATTCTTATTTTCTACGTTTATACATTTCAGACAAAAAATATATTAAAATGTTAACATAAAAATAGAGTTCCAAAGACAGTGGTCTTACAACTAAACCGTCAGTGGTCAGGGAGACAGACTGAGGAATCTCCGCACAATGCGTGCCGTCCCCAAAATTGCTACCTTCTGAATCCGGCCCTTAACCCAGGGTTGCAGAGCGAGTCTCTTAAAAGTGTTGGTCGAGACTCTTCGCTATAAGACCGTTTACTGAAACGACTATCGGGACAATTGCTGTTAAATCAACATCCCACATGTCGGTTACCTCGTGAGCCAAGTCTATGAATTTAGACAATTTTTCCCTCTCAGCTTTCACGAGGTTAACGTCACATGGAACAGTGATATCAACAAGAAAAGCCCGGCGCTCCAATCGTTCTACCAGCACGATGTCAGGCATATTGGCGACAATAGTCCTGTCCGTGATGACAGATGTTCACACGAACGCTCCACAATACTCATCCATTGACCATCTATGTGAGCAACGGGCACGGACCAAATATTTTTCCAAAATCCACACATTTCATTCATATCTTGTGCCTGCCCATTGTTCATGTCAGTTGTAGATCCCTCCCAATTTTTATACACCTTCTTTCGATCACTTTGAAATAAATGATACTAGTGATACCTGTTTACACGTTTTTTATAACGGCGAATCCAATTTGCCCATGCTAAAATTTTCTGGTTGAAGTAGTCGATGCGTTCTGTGACACAATATAAGTATTCATTTGGTATTAAACCTGTGCCAGCAAAAGCTTGTGTCACATAATGCATCACTCTCGGTCGGTTGTTTCCCGAGGCGAAGCAAATAAGTTTACTAATGATGACTCTAGCTGCTTTGATACGCCGTTCGATCCTATTCTGCCATGCTGGCGTATAACTAGCATTTCGTGAGTCTCGTTCACATTCAGGGAATTTGACACGAGCAACACGGCACGCCGTTACAGCCGCGCAGTATAGGATCGAATGTGTATCAACTAAGTTTTGACTAGTCAATAGATACGAGTCTAGTATGCAATCTAAAGCCATCACTAGTTACCATGCCATGTTACGCTTATGCGCAGGGAAACGTGGTAGTCGTGGTCTTGAATTTGCCGGTATGTTATGAAATTCCAGAATCGTTTCTTCCAAAGTCCTCCTCAATAGCTCATTTTCTTGGGTACTTATTATTATTATTTAATACTTATTCCACACAAAAAACAACAATTCACAAAAAAAGAAGTAGAAATGCACAAAAGGCGAGCTTATCTCTAACTAAAGAAATTTGTTGCAGCCAACCCAAAAAAAAAGAAAGCTGTGAAAATAAAATGGGAGGCACCTTGTACAAAAAACAATTACCTATGGCTATGCTTAGAACAAATAAATAAAAATATAATAATCACGTATATAAAAATAAAACAAGTACAGTTATCATTATCGTTATTAAAATATATTTGTAGGATAATATATGAGTATGTTATTGTGTCAACGATAAGTAATGTTCCTTCAATCTTTAAAAGTAGGTAAATATTTTTTTTAATATTTCGTTTTTTCATATATCGAAAGTGTTATTGATTCCGAACCGTTTCTCAAAATTTGGCTGATTCTTAGGTATACAGGCCCTTAGGAAGCCAGAGCGAGGTTTGGACTAGTAAGCCTATATAAGCCTAGAATTTTGCGTACATTTATTTTGTCTTCCTATTATTTATTTTATTTCTTTGGTCTAATGTTCCGATGTTGAACATGGTTCATGAGGTCACAGGTTCGATTTCCCGGGTCAGGAACTCGAAGTCTATTTTCAATTTTCTAATAAAAAATAACTTTGCCCGGGTTGCAATAAATGACCAATTTCCGATAGGTGTGCCAACTATCACATCATTGTGGGACATCGGTTCTAGCTAATTGTGAGTACCTCTTTCTACCACTTCAACGATAATTGCGTGAAAATACTTTACCTTCCAAAAAAAACCTATTAACAGTAAACAACAAGAATAATCGTGCTCATCCTTACGATTTGCGTAACTTTACTCCAAAATTACGGTCACGGTGTCAGTGACAAATATGCTTATGCTCGTTTGTATTTATGTCTAATTATACATATACTTTTCCTATAAAAACATGTAT
Source organism: Calephelis virginiensis (assembly GCA_002245475.1). Classification (NCBI taxonomy): domain Eukaryota; kingdom Metazoa; phylum Arthropoda; class Insecta; order Lepidoptera; family Riodinidae; genus Calephelis; species Calephelis virginiensis. The sequence goes on along the minus strand of NJDC01013962.1, from coordinate 1,855 downwards.
ACTTTACGCTTAACACTTATTACTGACTTATATTTTAAAATCGTGCTCTCTTTTTGCCTCTACCTACCCTCCGGGGTTGTGGACGTAAAGATACTGTTATAAATAAAGATTTGGGAAAATTGAAATTTCTCATGAACATCAGTCTTTGAAAGAATGAATGAATTAATTAATACTTTATTGTACACCATCATACAAAGTTATAAAACTGAGTACAAATTAAATATTTTTATTAGATACCTCAAAGTTTTATTTATTTAAAATTTATGCATTACAGTGTATAAGGCTATGTGGTTTACTCTACCAGCCAACCTAACTTTATTTGAAAGAATAGTTAAATTGGGTACAAATTAAAACAAAAATAAAAACATTTGCAATCATACTTATACCTAAAATTAGGTAGTATAACAAATAAAAGTTAAACCAAAATTGTAATAAAAAAAAGTATTTCGCTTACCTTTTCAACATTTTTATCAACATCTTTAGGTTTCAACCTCTGCAAGTGGTTTGGGAGGCGGCTTTCTTTTACTAATGTCGGAGGCTCCGTTTGTTTTACTTCTCTCTCCTTACTTCTGTCCTTCTCGGACACTCGGCTCATCTGTTATAAAAAAATATTTGATTCCTCCTTTTTGTGTGATAAAGCAGTGAACAAGCACACGCCTCTCCTGATGGTAAGAGACAACCGTGTCACATATGTAGGCACCGTAGATGTTATTGGTGCCTCGCTGTGTCGTGAGTCGGGTTTAATGTGCAAGTCTACCGGCTGCTCCACCCTAAGGAACGAAGGATGACAATGACAATGGCATAGCGACAGGAATAAATAAAGCTATGGATCATTATCAGGGGAAACTGCTGCACAGTACTCTACCACATGTGATTTCGTTGAAACTGACCCGCTCAACTTATGCTCACCTCTTTCGAGGTACCACACAAGGCTGCTGATATTCACACAAGTGACCTGCACCAACACGGGGAAGTAGCAGATGATGAACTCATAACATGTCTGCAAAAAGTTTTTAGTTTGTCTTCCCATTGTACTTAGTTAATTACTTGGATTCTACCAGTTTGTCTTTTTTTTTTGTTAATTTCGATTTCGAGTTATAAACATGTCAAAAATATAATCACCATAAGTTCACTCCGTCTGATGACCTCCAACTGCTGTTCTCTGGCTATCGCTTGTCTGATTGGTGCTGGAGGTCGGACTTTCTCCTCTGAACCTGAGAAAATACTCTATATCAGTACATATAATAGAATTACAAAAATAAATCTGTATATAATTCTATATTCGTCACTACAAAGTATAAAACAAAGACGCTTTCTCTGTCCCTTTTGTATGCTTAAATCTGTAAAACTATGTAACCGATTTTGATGCGTTTTTTTAAATAGATAATGTGATTGAAGAGGAAGGTTTCTATGTATATTTTATACCCGTGCGAAGCCGGGGCGGGCGCTAATATTTTATATTCAACACAGAATACAAAACCCGAAACGAAGGTTATTAAACATTTTGTCGATTTGCCTGTTAAGTTTTTGAACGGATTTGTACCAAACGTTGTGTTGTAGTAGTAATAATCACTTTTGCGAGAAAATCTTTCTTTCTCACTAACCACGAAAAGCCACTTCAACATGTGGACGAGGTCGCGGACAACATTTATCCCGGTTCCCATAATCAACGAAAAGTTATACATAAGTTTAACAATAACAAGCATTATTTATATTTAAAAAAAATGTTCAGAGCTAACTATCAAATACGAGCGGCCGTCGTTAGCAATCTTACTAATCCTACGATATACTACCAACCGTAATAAAAGATGTAAAATAAGCCTTTATTTTGCTAATTCCGCGTAAGCAGTGTAAC